>AUXH01000006.1:0-96275 GCA_000482145.1 Strigomonas culicis
AGTCGAACACGCACGCCGAGCAGTGGTCCGCCGTGCAGCCCTTCGCCACGCACGTCGTGCTGTTCAGCTTGTAGCCAGCATCGCACTGCGTGCACTGCGTCGATGACATGGAGATGCAGGTCGTGCAGTGCGCCACGTCGCACGTCACCTCCGTGTTGTTCGCGTTGTAGTTCACGTAGTACGAGACGGGGTCCATCACCTGTGTGCAGTAGGGGCCGTAGGAGCCGCTGGGGCAGTTGCACTTGGCGCGCTTCCACGTGTCCAGCTGCTCCCACGAGGCGTTCGAGAAGCCGGAGCGCGCGCAGAACACGGAGGAGGCAGACCCAACCGTTTCTTTGTAGTTCGCCGTCCCCGACGTCTCCTGCACCATGCTGTACGGGGTCAGGAAGTAGTTCGTGTTGAAATAGTTCGCGGTCAGGTCAGCGACGGAAGTCATGAGCGTGCCACTCAACGTGATGTTCCCCATCCAGACGGTGTTACTGCCGGACGTTTTGGGTAAGCTCAGTGATGTTGTGCCCATGGAGACCACATTGATGTGCATGAAAGAAAAGTAGCCCGTGCCTATCAGTCTCGGTACAACAGTGTTGGAGGTCAGAAGCGTGCTATCCGTCGTGATGCCGTAGAGCACCACGTTTCCGCTACTAGAGAACTCAAACGACACGGACCCCAACGCCCCGATGAAGGGCTGGCCGCCCGTGGACGTGCAGTTCGAGATGCGCACCACACCGCTGTACGCCCCGGTCAGGAAGGACACCGTGTTCTCACTGCGCAGAAACTCGCCCGTGCAATCCGTGCACGTTGCGACGTCAATCGCCAGCAGCCCGTTGTAGATATCCAAGCAGTGGACGCTACCAGTCGTGCAGATCGGCAGCACATGATGCAGTATGTGCGCCGCATACGTGGCGTACGTGTTCACCATGTACAGACCGCTGTACGTCTGGAACAGCTGCCGCAACTTCCCGCCCATGCAGAGCACAGCACCACCAGCGCCACCATCGTTCCACGTCGCGGTCGTCTCCAGCACGTACACCATCACGTGGTTCTCCAGCACAAGGTTGCGGAAGTCGTACAGGGGGGTCGTGCGCTGCATCGTGGCCGTCGTGTACGAGATCATCATGGTCGAGTAGGGCGGGAAGTACCCCGTGAGGAGGATGGAGGCGTTCGCCACCGTCGTCTGCGCCATCGTCAGGTTGAACAGCGGGATGGACGTGCTGGAGACGGAGCTCAAGAAGGCGCTGAAGCCAATGCCGCCGCCCTTGATCGTGCACTCCGTCACGTAGTTGAGGGACTGGTCCGAGGACGTGGTCATCGTGCTCACGTTGTACAACACGTCATCCACCGTCTGGTCGGCCAATGTAAAGCTGCCGGTGATGGGATTCACCGTCGTTGCGCTCGTGGGACACACGGCCAGCAGCAGCGCCGCGCACGCGACGAGCGCGCAGAGCGGCGTGCGCGGCAACAGCTGGCGCCAGCACCTCATTGCGGTGGAAACTGGTCTTGCTTGCTTGTGATGTGGGTGAGCACCGCGTCGGTCGGTGCTGTGATTCCCGTCGGTTACGGGTGGAAAGAAAAGAAAAGAAAAAAGGTAAACTAAAAGCAAGTGTTTATAATAATCCTATATACAATAAACGAAAACGGAAAAATAGAAAAATACTTGAAGCGTGTTATGTAGAGAAGAGGAGTGTATTCAGGAGACACAAGTTTGTGCATGTATAGCAAACAGACTGTTTGGCTATTAACAAGTTCTTTTCTTTTCGTTTCATATGTTACACTCTAACCCGCTGGTTTTACAGAAACAAACATTTTGCACAATGACGATCCCGGAGAAACCCTCACCGCTAGTTGCGCCTGCACATGGAGGCCCCTCCAGGATGAAACCATTTCAACAAACGCAGCAAAGCAAGAGAAAAAGGAGCTATTCCCTACCATTTGCTTTTTTGAAGCTCTCTGATAACGCGTGCGTCCATCACACAGTCCTACACAGGAACTGAATCGCAGGTGCCTGTCAGACAAGAAGGAGAGAAGCTTGACCAGCACTTCATACATGTCCGTTGCAGAGAAATAAAATCCTGAATCAACAGAAAGAAGGGAAAAATGGTACCCCAGTAACAGGAGATGTGTGGTGCATACCTACAAGAGTAAAAAAGTGATGGGCGTACACTGGGTGCACGTTCCGTTATAGGCCATTATGCATCGCTAACAGTGTGTATAAAACAAATGAATAGAGAGTAACATCAAGTATAGAGTATTACGAAATTGTTAGAAATACTTGAACGGAACTTGAATGCAAAAAAAAAAAAGGAAACATAATAATTTAAAAAAGGCGGAAAAGGGGGTATTTTCTCGAATACAGCGCGCGCATACGAGTTTATTAGATTATTACTAAGAAAAAGGTAGGCAGTCTTTTACCAGAGAGAGGGGGAAAAGTGCAAAAGAATTGCATAGTTGTATAACATAAAAAGAGAGTAATCTCTCGGCCTGTTTTACGGCATGGATCAAAACTGCCCATCATGGAAATTCTTATACTGTATCGCGTTGGAAGAATGAAAGCTTCCGTTGAGTACGGTGCCGCTGGACTGACGCATGAAGCTGCCTCTCGGATCCACATCTTGCCTATGCATACCCTCGCCTGATTGAAGTGGACTCTGACTGTAGGATGGGAGGCGGTTCTGTGACTACGTGGGAACGCCATTGCCAAACGACATGGAGCCCTGTGAGCCCTTCCCGCTGCACATAGATCCAGCTCTGCAGCTCAGTAGGGCAGAAGCGTACAATTGACTGTTGGCATCATTGTTGGAAATGGACTGATCTTCTTGCTTCTTTCGGCAGCAGCAGTAGCACGCAGTAATTACCACAATCAGCAGGACGAGTACACCGCAAATGGGACCCAGTTGGTTGAAGTTCAACGCCACAGGGGGTCTGTCCTCATAAGAAATTCAACTCGTATTTGTCTGCCGCTAGAGAACGAACAAAGAATAGAATCATATGAGGGAGAAGAACTCGTGCGTTGTTACATATTTAATAGTATCACAAAAAGTCATACACGTGTGCCTATTGTACACGCTTTAGCCATCATCAGTCTATCGCCAAAAAAAAAGGTATTGAAGTACATGAACCAGAAAAAAAAGTAATAAAAAAATATAGAAGAAACGACATGGGGGACTGCAAACGTGACACAATTTACGGTCACTCGTTCTTTCTTTCAAACTGTATAGAACAGGGGGAAAACAATGGTATCCATAAATCATTTACGTAGACTGATGTACAGAAATCAAAAGTGGAAATACAGAAATCTTGATGAGCGTACAGAAGTAAGAGATACAAAAAAAAAGTGTAGAAAGAAAAAAAAATGATCATGATTGTGTACAAACAGGTGTATCACACGCAACGTCCTCTTCGACGTCTCCACTCTGGACCGGTGTGATGGAGCGGGGCCTGTCTTTCACGGAGGGACTGATCGATTTGCGTACACCTTCACGCGCCTCAAAGGGATTTCCGCTGTAGTACAAGTAGGACTTGTCCCACGTAGTCAGGGCACACGCAGCGTCCAGTGAGTAGCTCAGTTCGACGGACGGGAACATTTCGCTGCTCTCTTCCATCTCGTAAACGGGTTGCTCGAGTTTAACCGTCCTTCTCGACGGGCAGCAGACAAAGAGCAGCACCAGCAGTACGACAAGTACGAAGCAAATGGGACCCACAATGGCGCCAGCAAGTGCCCCACCTCTCAGCCCAACGTTCTCCTTTTTACTGTTGTCGTTGCTGCTGCTGCTGCTGCTATCACTCCCTGCCTCCGTGTACGTTGCATTGTAGTCCAAATAGTACACGATGGGATCCTTGATCTGCATGCAGTAGGGCCCGTAGGTACCACTGATACAGTTGCACTTCGCGCGCTTCCAAGCGCCCAGGTTCTCCCACGAAGCACTCGAGAAGCCTGGACGCGCGCACAGAACAGAGGAAGGCGACCCGACTGTTTCCGTATAGCCAGGGGTTCCGTGTGTGGCCATTACAGTGCCGTACGAGTCCAAGAAGTAATCCGTGACGATATTCCTCGAGAGCAGATCGGAGATGGAGGTCATGAGCGTACCACTCAAGGTAATGTTGCCCATCCACACAGTATTCTCGCTGTAGGAGATGTTGGGGAAGATAGCCGATGCAGCAGTGACGGACACAGCATTGATGTGTATGAAGGAGAGGAAGCCCGTACCTGCCACGCCCGGCCGATCCGTGCCAGAGGCCACAAAGGTACTGTCCACTGTAATATCGTAAAACATAAGGTTGCCCCACAGAGCCACTTCGAAGGAAACAGCCCCCGCCGCGCCTATGAAAGGCTGGCCGCCGGTGGAGGTGCAGTTCGAGAAGCGCACGGCCCCATTAGCCGCCGCCGTCATAAAAGCGCGCGTGTGCTCACTTCGCAGAAACTCGCCGGTGCAGTCGGTGCATTTCGCGACATCAATCGCGAACAGGCCGTAGTGAATACTCAAACACACCCCGCCGCTGGTGCACTGGGGCGCCACATGATGCAGCACGTGCGCGGCGTACTTGGCGTACGTGCTCACCATGTAGAGCCCACTGTACCGCTGGAAGAGCTGTTGCGCGGTACCGCCCATGAGGAGCACGGCACCACCCGTGCCGCCCTTCGTCCACGTCGCCGTCGTCCCGTATATGTAGACGATGACACGGTCTTCGGGCACAAGACTGCGAAAGTCATAGAGCGGAGTTGTGCCCTGCATGGTGGCAGTCGTGTACGAGATCACGAAGTTCGAATAAGGAGGGAAGTATCCAGTGACGAAGAGGGAGGCGTCGGTCACCGTGGTCTGGGCCATCGTTAGGTTGAAAAGAGGAGTCAAGCTTTCCATCATGGAAGACGAGAAACCACTGAAGCCAAGACCGCCGCCTTTGATGGTACAGCCGGTGATGTAGTTGATCGATTTGTCGGAGTTGTTCGTCATGGTGCTCACATTGTACTGGATATCGTCAATCACCTCATTGGTCAAGGTGAAGCTGCCCGTGATGGGTCGTATGGTTTTGGCGCTTGTGGGAGACATAGTGAACAGTAGTATTGCGCACGCAAGGAGTGCATAAAGCATCTTGAATGGCAGCTGTGAAAAAGAAAAATTCATTTTGGTGGAGTTCCTCTCTTGCTCTGTAGTGTCTTCAAGCCAGTAAACAGAAAAAGAACTTATGGAGTGTGGATGGTAAAAAAAAAGTATTTTAAAAAGTGTTAAAACGAAAAACAAAGTAAAAAACTAGACAGTAGTGATGTAGAGAACGTGAAAGTTTACGCATGCATAAGAAGTGGGTCTATATTTCAGAGATTCCAGTGTTATGTACCTACAGATGTTCTACTTTACCGCCATGATACCATTGGATCAGTATTAAATGTAAACTATATTTGATAGCATTTATAAGGGATCAAGATTCTGACTTGTTCCATAATCAGCAGAATAAAATCAAAGGCATTCCCCGCATGGAAAAGGTGGACTTACCTGTCTAACGTTTCGCACGACCAGTGTCGCTAGTGTCACCTATCCTATTAGCCGCGCACAACTCTCCACTGCACGCATCTGGCTCTTGAACAGTACTGGTATCAACACATCCTACACTCTTCCCACCAGATTGCCGCGACTGTAGAACACACAGCCAACACAAAGAGGAACCGTTATCTTCTCTTTTTGAGAGCCATGTGTGCATCGTCACAAATGACAAGAGCCTACAGGAACCACGCTCAATCTGGCACGGAAAAATACACTTCCTTAGGATAGAACGGGCAGCTTGATTACGCACCATGGCCCTCACGTTCATGTAAATTGTAAATGTTATCGCAGAAAATGTCTACAAGCACTCTTCGAAGACTGCTACAAGCACAGTGAACAATTAAAAGAAGAGAGCAAAGAAGAAAAAAAGAAGAGATACTAAACGGTATAGTTTCTGTGTTATACATATCTACTATCGCCAACGCGAGCGAAAGCCAACCCTGAAAAAAGCCCGAATAAATAACAACAATCAAAATAATAATTAAAACAACAACATTTTGATCTTCAGTGGATGATAGTTAATCAAAAAGAATCATTTTGTATTGGACATTTTTATACGGGAAAAACAAATAGCTTTAAGGAGTTTAAAAGGCAACTACGTATGAATAGAAATCAAATCGAAAACTAGAACAAATAAACAAGAAAAATGTAAAAACAAACTTTTTTTTTTTAATTATTAAATCAAAGAGAGAAAAGAAAAAAAGGAAGAAAAAACAAATGAAACAAAAAATAATTATATGAAATACAAAACATAAAACCGGTTAAAAAGAAATGAATGATAGAAACAAAACGCACATTAAATAAAAAAAAGGGTTGCATTGAATGTTGATCGAGCATCATTTATTTGAGCATCTACGATTATGTGAACTTATTACGATTAGAAGATATAAAGACAGCAAAAAGAAATAAATATTCTTCTTTTTTACATTGAAATTGCTGTCAAAAGGACGCCAACAACAAATACATTCAGGAGCAGTGTGGAATGCTTTACTGTCGCATCATTCCTCATAGTATTGTAGGCAGAAAAGGAGTCGCATGTATTCGCGGTGAGGTTGTAGTAATAGTAGTATTCGCATTCCTTGCAGCGGCTCAGGAAGCACGTCTCGCAGTGTGCAATGTTACACGAGCACGTGCTGAGAGTCAGCTCAGCTTCGCACTCAGCGCACTTCCTCTCCGTCACGCACGTGCTGCAGACCACAAGACTGCACAGCCTCGTGCAGGAGCCGTCCGTCAGTGTGTAACCGGTAGAGCAGGCCGTGCAGCCAGAGCTCGCGCAGTACGCGCACTGGCCGTTCTTGTCCACAAGATACGCCTGGTCGGTGTGGCACTGCATGCAAAAGTCGGTCTTCGCGCAGAACGCGCAGTTTTCCACGCTGCACTTCACACGTGCTCCATTGTACAAGGAGTAACCCTCCCTGCACGCCACGCATGTGGTATTGATGTTCACGGTGGCGCAGTTCGCCACCGTGTTCTCCACGCACACCCCTTCCGTGTAGCTGTACTTCTTGCCATCGTCCGTTGGACAGTCGCCGCAGACGTTGGGCACGCAGCCCCACGTGGACGAATATAGCATGAAAACAGCGTCGCATACTGTGCACTTGTGCGCTTCGCCCCAGCAGCACTTGGGGCAGTTCTCCACAGCGCAGTCCACGGTTTCGTCCGTGCAGCCGGCGTAGTACAGCAGTGGGTCGCACACCGGTGAGCAATAGGGCGCGCAGTACCCGCTCTTGCACACGCACTTGGGCTGCGTCCAGGCGCTGGTGCTGCCCGAAGGTTCGGAAATGTGTTTGTATTAACTATGCCCGATGCGCTGGAGGAGATATGCATTAAAGTAAGCATCGTTCTGTTCTTCACTGGGCCAAAACCACTCCCTCCATTGAAATCAAAAATAGGACCCGTGGTATTGATACCAGAGAAAACAATACTGCCGTACAAAGGACCAAATATAAAAGCTGATGAACCCTTGGAAGCATAAAAGGCCTGACACCACGTTCCAGATGTGCGCAGCATTGTAGGCATCCGCACGGGTAACGTACACGGCGCTGTACGTTTGAGGAACCAAGGCCGTTGTTTTGCCAATCTGCAGCAGGTCACCGCCACTGCCAGACGCGGGCCATGAGACATTCGTGTCCACAATGTTGATGATCACGTGATTTTGCGGAACGACGTCGGTGAGGATGAATAAAGGGGTCGTACCTGTCATTGTTCCCTCCGTGTTGGAGAAATAGAACTGCGAGTACGCGGTTGGACAGCCCTGCAGGGTGATGGACGCGTCCGTCACAGCTGTGTTGGCCACCGAGAGGTTCACCGCGTAGACGGTGCTGGCCGGCACACTCGTAAAGCCGAGAAATGTCAGGCCACCGCCCGTCACCTCAGCGTCAGTAATGGTGACAATGGCAACGTTCGTAGCCCGGGTCATGTTGGGGTAGTTTTACGTGACGCCATCAAATTTGGATTCCCCCTTCGACACAGTGAGAGACTCGGAAACGTAGCGCGTCTCAGCACACGATGGGGGAACAGCAAGTAGTAACAGTGCAAGTAGGGCAGCAAATGCAACGTGTAATAGCGACATGTTGCCCTGGCAAGCAAGTTAAAAGAGAACAAAAAAAGTTATATAACAATGAAAAGAACAAAACTGCAATAGAATAGAGAAACAGTAATCGAAAGAGAAGGAAAGAAAAACAAGATCTTTTTCTTGAAGGAAAGAAGAGTAAAGAGAAAAAAAATAAGAAGTGTAATACGGATGGTACACACATATACGATAAAACGCGATACTTGAAAGGCTTTTTTTTCGGGGGGGGGGGGTAACATAAATGACATAGTAAATTGTCACAAACATCTCTGAATAAAACCAGAAAAATGATCCCCAGAAAGGGTGACATCCACTAGCAACATAACATACCCATGTGTGCAATGAGCAGTCCGTATTATCGCGCGTACACACGAAATCAGTTTCCCACTACCTCGCGATACACCATGTGTCCACAGACCTATCCACCCACCGCCGCCGTGCCATCATAAGAGAAGAGCACGGCAAAAAGCACCGCAGACAGGGCCTTGTCTGCACCCCCACACCGGCTTGCGCAGTTAGGAAAGAGCCGCTTGATTACGTCTGTGCGTAGTCGACAACAAGTGATCTTGGTACTTGGAAACAGGAACGTAGACACGACAAACGCGACACATGACAGTTTGCTTCAGTTCCTTCGCTTCTGCTTGTGTGGAATCCTCCTGTAACTGCTGCTGCTGCCGCTGCTGTGGAACACCTTTTCGAGGACGCCCGCGACCCCGTTTCACCACCGGCTCGCTGTCTTTGGCTGTGCTGCCGCGTTTACGGCCCCGCCGCCGTCGTGGCAGGTGCCGCGGGGGCACTTTCCCATCACTCAGCACCTGCAGGCTCTCCATGCGCTCGTGCTTGTGGGGGTAGCCGGGAAAGTGGATGTCCAGATACTTTTGAAACGCCGGGTTCGACTTGACGTCCCGAACGAGACTCTTGAACTGCGTGTACGAGTCCGTCATGAAGGTGCGCTGCCCCTTGCGCAGTTTGCCCGATTTGGTTCGCAGCTTGCGCCACTTGAGTCCGTAGGTGCTGGAGATGCGATCCATGTCCACCTGCTTGGAGGGAGCCAGCGTCAGCGCGCCGCGCGCGTCCGACTGGTTGACATGCATCAGGCACCCGCAGAGGCGCTCCAATGGCGTCGCATCCAGTCCAATATAGCCACCCTTGTGGATGTCCAGCGGCGGCACTCTCCCAAACCGGGCCAAGTAGTCCTCGAGCGTCTGCATGCACTCCCTCCACGGGTAGGGGCCGTGCAGCCCATACTGCTTCCACTTGGGGAGCGACTCGAGGTCTCGCACTTGATAAACCTGCAGGTAGGAGTGGTCGCCGTTCATGTAGGCCTCATAGCCCTTGCGGATGTACCGGTAGAAGAGGTTGAGCGAGATGGAGTTGTTCCCCACCACCCACGCGTCGTTTGTTTTGGGGTAGCGGTTGCACTCGAGCACGATGCGGCGCACCTCGGAGAAGATGGGCTTCCACGGCATTCGCGCGGCTCGGTGCAGACGGTCCACGTTCTGTGTGGAATAGCGCACGCCGCGTCGGACGGCGGGCAGCACAAAGTCACGAATTTGGTTGCTCGACAGTCGCATGCTACGCACACCGACCACGCTAAAGTCATAGTCCACCTTATCCGGATCAATCATGTACTCGAACAGTTTCGGGTCCTCGTCCATGAGCGCATCCGTGAAGGGCACCAGGGTGGAGAAGTTTTTGAGGTTGATCGGATCGTCTTCCGCCACCGTCGGGTCGAAGACCGCAGGCAGAAATACAAATGACTTGGGCTTATGCGGTACCTTGTTCAAGGGGCGGCAAATACTCTGAATAATGTCCCGGGCACTGTACCGAGGGGCGGCAAAGAAGACCGCATTCAGGTCGGGAATCTCCACGCCCTCCTGGAACAGTCGCACGTTGAAGAGAATGGCGCGAGCGCTCTCCGTGAACTGGCGCAGCGCCTGCAGGACATGGGTGCCACCCATCCGCGAGTGGGCCACCAGCACCGTAAACGCATCCACGTCCGCTGGGAGCTTCGCCTTGACCATGTTGTCGTAGAGCTCCTCCGCGTGCTTGATGTTCCGGCAGAAGACGAGCATTTTATCCACGATACGCATCGCCTCAAAAAAGTACAGGTTCATGTCGTCCAGCGACGGCCCCAGCACAATGCGGACCGTGAAGGGATTCACGTAGCCTGCGTCGATGCCCTCACGGAGGTAGTAACGGTATGCAATGCTGCCGAAGAGAGCCTCGTTACTCATCTTGAGCGGCGTGTCATACGTGGGTGTCGCCGTGAGAAACAACCGCTTCTCATTAAACTGTGGAGGCTGCAGTAGGATGGTGTTAAATGCCGTTACCTCGGAACTGCCGCAGACACGGTGACACTCATCAAAGATGATGAACGAGAAGACCTGCAACTCCTTTAGGAGCGGCGAGGAGTGGTACGTCGAGAGAACCACCCCATGCGGGTTGTTCGCCAGAAAGCCACGAATCATCAAGAAGTCGGTCGTCATGGTCAATATATGATCGTGATCCAGAAAGACGGGCTGCGGATCGGATCCGATGAGCAGCGTGGGCACGTCCTGCAAGCCGTAGTCAAAGAGCTTCTTGGCGGTTTGCCGCAGTAACGTCAGACCAGGCACCAGGTAGAGCACCTTGGCGGACCTCTCACGTGCAAGCAGATCCTTCAGAATCATGAAGGCCACCGGTGTTTTACCGCAGCGACAGGCCATCTGGCAGATGGCTCTACCGGTCTTCCACAGCTCCGCCCGCACTCGGTGCACGGCGTCCTTTTGATACGGTCGCAATTTGTCCAGCCGGTACTCTTCGTCGTCGGCGAGAAGAAACGTGGAAGCAGACAACTCAGTCAGGTTTTCGTCCACCTCACTTGTCATGGCTCCTGTGCCGCGGTCCGCGTAGTAGGAATCCCCCGGAGGCGCACCACCATCTTCTGCCATTTGAGTCGCAACGGCTAGGTCTCGCTTCACAAGGTCTAGCGCAGGGAGGTACGATGTAATGGTCAACGCAACTTCGTTCTTCGGCGGGATGGAGCTCACCATAGTCGGGGACGCCTTAGTGTTCCCCCTCATAAGCGGTGAAGAAGGCGAAAGTGCCGAATTCACGCTCGCCCCATCACCGCTTGGCGTCACGGCCTCACCCTCCACTACCGAAGGATGCACGTCGTCCGATTCGTTACCTTGATTTCTCTCATCCCCAGGAGAAGGTAGAGAGAATGCTGCGGCACCATCCGCCGGTATTCTCATGTCATGCTTCAAATAGTTTGGAAATCGCCGATGCACACAGTTGATGTTGAGCTTGCCTGCTACACGCAGTGCCATCCGTTCTACTTCTTCCTCCGAAGCACACACCAATTCGCGGTGAGCAACGCGCTTGTCGCTCATCAGATAGAGCACGGACTGCTCCAGCAGCAGCGCCTCTTTCGAACTCTCGCACTCAAACACGGCATAATAACTCCATTCGGGCGTAAAACACGTCTTAAATGACGCCATATCGAGCCGCGTCTCGACATAGGAGCTAAACCCGACCTTTACGTAGCCGGCGGCGAGCAGCCATGGATGACGTGCAATGTAAAAGCCAGCAACGCCAAGCAGAGGCATTGTGACACGGAAGAACATCACGGCCGTGTCACGCGTGTGTTGCTAGTCTCTGCTCCTGTCTATGATGGCCAAACGCCAACGCATTACCGGACACCTCGTATCCTTACACGTCGCTATATGATATATTTTTGGCCTACACGTGTATGTTTGGGACAGCCGTAAGAGCGCAGGAAGCAAAAAAAAAAAGAGGTAAGGGGAAGAGGCATACACCAAGCAACGAAACAAAACATGAGAATAAACGTCAAAGGCTAAACAAGAGTAGAACTCGAAGGCACTGTCATGCAAGAGGATATAGTGGAGTGGAACAGCACCCAAGCTATGTTTAGAAACGGTGTTCTACGTAAGCAAAACAGAATCTATATAGTGTGTGTGGCATCTAAACCACGCTTTCATCGAATGGCAGGCAGTCCGCATGCTCGCTCATAAAAGACTGCAGTTTTGCATCAAGGTCTTGGTCCCACGGGATAGTGCCCAGGAGTTCCTCTTTACACGAATCCGTGCACGTCGTGTTTGCGGGAAAGCAGAATTGAAAGGTGGAGTTGAAGGTAGAATCATAGAGCGTGGCCGCACCGTGTCCCTTTGCTACTTGTGCAGCGTAGCAAAGTGCAACCATTTTTAACGGGCACAGATCCAACGAAGAAAGTGTATGTCGAGTGAAGGAAGAAGCGAGCTGTTGCGCGCCGCAGACAGCGAACGCTGAGTGCTCGTGATCCCACACCAGAAGAAAGAAGAAGACACTGAAGAAGAGGGACGGCGCGCAGGTACTCATCGTCTTCTCGTTTCTAAAAAGGTGCAAGTAGGCACCCCACATGTCTTGCAACGCCGCACATCCTTTGGTGTGCTGCTCGTTCAACTCCTTCCATCGCCCAGAGCACACAGAGGCCTCATTTTCAAGGCGCCGTAGCGCCTCTCTAGATGAGACCGTTTTTGCCCGTTTTGACAACCGCCGTAGCTTCTTTGTGCATTGTTGGGCCTCCAGTAAAATCGTCGGTAATTGCTCCAACACCACCATGGTCACTGCAGACAAGGTGAGCAACGCTTCCTCAGGAGAGACTGTACCGTCTAACAGTGTATGGCAGCCTTTGACGAGGTCCGCCATTCTGTTTCTTGAGGCGTGCGTGAGGAGCGTCAGTGCGCGCTGCATACCGTGTGTGTGATGCTTACACTCCTTGATTGACTGAGCGCCCATCACGACACAGAGCGATTTGACACTCCCCCAATACTCTCGCGCGCGTGGCTCTTCGGGCTGCCAACTCCAGTCCACACTCTTCTCGGCGTGCTGCACGTCACCGAGGAAGAGCAGGCACATGCACAGGTCGCACTGTGCTACGCAGTGCGCATCGGAGAACTGTCCATAGTTAGCGCGTGTAATCCCGCACCATCCCTCTACAAAAGGTAAGATACTACGGAAGTTGCACCCACCGTTGTATAGTTGATAGTGCTCCATGTGCTCTGAAAGGTACCGGTACTTGACCTCAACGGTACACGGCAAGCCCACGATCTGCTCTGCTTCCCCTTCCGCACGCTCGCATTCAAGAGGGAACAGATAATCTATCCACTCCACGTTTGTTCGGGATGTCTCAATCAGGCGGAGCGCACTCCGTGTAAGTACGTGGCAAGCATACAGTTCAAGTACATCCTTCCAGTGATCCCCACCAAAAAAAGAAAAGTCCATGACGTCCTTTTTCAGCTTCCGAGAGAGGGAAATACAACCAACACCATAACCACAAAAATAAACAGGAGAAGAAAGGGGGAGAAGAGGAAGAAGAGAGACAGAGCTTATGTGTTGGTCACATATCTACATGGCCTTTACATACATACGTGTAGCTCGCGAGAATTGCGAACTACTGGAAACACAAGTTGCTACACATCAGATGCTGTGCCGAAAAAGATATATATATATAGAGAAAGAGAATTATAGGGCTAAAAGGGTTTAAAAAGAAAAATCATTATAATACTTATACTACTTGTTATTATTCTTATATTTATGATTATCATTATGGTAAAAGAAAAAAGAGGAAAAGGAAAGAACACAGAATACAATTAAGTTCATATAAATAAGTATGTACACTTATATGACTATATAATTAGTCTTCCTACTCCTTGTTTGCTCCTTCCGCTTTCGGGGCCTCTTCATTCTTGGGAGATTCTGCCTTTGGGTTTTCGCTCTCTGCAGTCTCGGCCTTGGGGGCCTCCGCGCCCTCCTCAGCGGGCTTCTCGGCATCCTTCTTGCCGTGGAAGCGGCAGCTCTCACCGAATTGGCAGGGCAGCCCGTCCTTGATCTCGTCGTGCACGAAACGGCAGTTCTCGCCAAATTTGCAGTTGCCCTGCTGGAAGAAGCAGCAGGCGGTCTTGCGCTCCCACTCGCGCTGCGTGTCGAGGGAGCCGCCGACGAAGGGCTTCTTGCGGCGCAGCGGCGCGCCCATCGCGCCCCCGCGGCCACCGCCGCGGCCGCCGCGCATGCCGCCCTGGAAGCCGCCGCGTCCACCGGTAGGGTCCATGTCGTAGCCCTGGAAGTTCTGGGGCGCCGACTGGTACATGAAGTTACCGGGGTACTGCTGGTAGTAAGGGGGCTGCTGGTAGGCTGCGTACTGCTGGTTAAACTGCGGCTGAGACGCCACATACCCCTGAGGGTAGCCGCCACGACCGTAAGCCTGATTATAAGATTGTTGTTGCTGCATATTGGATTATGAAACGCGTTCTCTACTCTTGTTGGTTAGATTAAAAAGCGCTGGGTACCTTTTGGGGAGAAAAGGGCACGTACCAAAGAGTCGCAAGAAAAACTAGTCACAAATAAAACACACACAAGAAACAACCACTGGTACGATCAAAAAAAAAAGAATCGAACAAAGGGGGAACAGAAAAAAGAATTACTAAAGGGAAGCCCAAAAGAAAAACGTAGCTTGAATCTTCTGAGAAAAAAAGAGATACATTGGGAGGAGAATAACAAGGAGAAAAAGAGATAGGGAGAGAGCGGCGTCATGTGGCAAGCAGAAAAAATGGCATAACGCATCAACAAACCATGAAAGAAGAGAGAAACATAAGTGTCTCGGATAAAGGATCACACAAGTGATCAAACAGTGAGCGATCTATTCAAGTACAATTTGTGTCAATTGAAGGGTACATAGGATTGTTTTTTTATTTACATGGATACTTTTATGCATGCGACATCCGCATCCCCCAAACACCCTTCCGACAACCGGCCGCCAGTGGTTAGACCTCCTCGATAGCCGCCTCTAAGGCGGGCGTGTTGTGGGGGAACATCTTGGCGGCCTCCTGTAGGCGATGGTAGCGAGAGTTGTAGTAGCGGTCCATCCAGTCCTTGGAGTCATCTAGCATCTTAGTGACCGGAGTCCGCGTATTCGGTTCAATGATGTAGCGCAATCCCCCATCCGGCGCGCCGCCTTTCGGCTTCAGCGACAGGATGCGCATAATGTCTATCACGCCGTTCTGCGTGATGGCCTCTACCACACGGCGCGGCACGTCCAAGAAGAACGGCTCCCTCTTGCTGATGGTGAAATGGCTCTTCACCTTGTAGAACATGTCCTCGAACAGCATCACCACACTGTCGTGCTCATGCACCAGCCGCTCGTGGGTCTCCTGCACCAACACGGGCGCCGATGTCCAGTCAAAGTCGTCCTTCTCGCCGGAGACCGCGCGCGCGGCGTTCTCATCCGTGTGCGCCTCGACATGGAAATCGACGTTGTCGGCTCTCTCCGTGTCGTCCTCACGCGTGGCACTCTTGAACTGGAGTGAGACGTTCTTCATGTAGGTCTCGAAGAACATCTCGTCCCGCGTGACACGCAGAAAGGCCTCGTCGGCCTCCCACAGAATCTTGTCTTCGTCGAAGGTGGACGCGCCACTCGGCTCGGCAAAGTTCGTCACCAAGTTGACGGGCATTTCGCTGTTCGCGTTGCGGTCGGCGGCGCGCAGGGAGCCACACCAGAGAAACCACAGTTTGTCCTGCTTGTCGGCCTTGAAGTAGAGCACCATGCGCGTGATGAACTTGTGCTCCGTGTAGTAGAAGTGGCGCACAATGTGGCCGCACAGCTTCTTCACGTGGACGGCCACGTTACCGGACACGGTGCACTCATCGCTAAGGTGGTTGGGTCCCTCGTACGTGACGGTGGTGGAGAAGGGGTCGTTCTCCGCACGCTTGCGGTCGTCAATGGAGTACTTGTTTGTGCGGCGCTGCACCATGCAAATGCGAGGACTCCACACGGCCTTGATGACACTATTGTTGTACCCTTTGGGCATAATAAACTTTTGCAGAATGCCTTCGCGCTTGATCTTGCGCCCGAGAAACTCGCCGATGGTCTCCTTGTTAAACACCTCCACCAGCGTCTTCTGCTCGATGCCGTTCCCTGTGTCCTCCTCGGAAGTGCAGATGTAGGTGGCCACGATGGGACAGCTGTCCTTGACGCCACTTGTGAAGCCCTCCTCGATCGTGGAGGCATCCAGCTCCTTCCCCTGCTTGCGCATCACCTCCCGCGCCTTTAAATCGGTCGTGTACCAGCCGCGCGGAAAGTTGTGCTCAAACACCACCGTGTCGGGGACAAAGATGTCCAGACACGGCTTCATCGTCTTGGGATTCTTCTTGGCAAGGAAATTGTAGATGCCAGTGATAATGTTGTCGCCCTCCAGCGGATGGTTCTTCATCCACGTATGGTCCGACGCCTTGTTCGCCATGGCTTTTGTGGGAAGAGGAAGCGCGTACGGAATAAACGTTGAAAAGGATTGCTTGTAGTGAAGGAAGAGAATGCGGGAACAAAGAGATAGTATGATGTTAGTTAGTTAAAAAAAAAAAACAGAATGTGACACGAGGCGGGAAGTCCTCACCGGTAAGACAGTCTCAAGGGGTTCCATCATTTTCTTCTTGTTTTTTTTTTCCTTTTAGCTACGCCACCCAATATACACCTCGTCCGTGCGAAACCGTTGCGTAATTGTCGCCTCCTCAAGGGGTGTAGTAACACCAGTCGCAAATTGCAAAAGACCCGCGTAGGCGATCATACAGCCATTGTCAATACAGTACCGCTGGTCCATGTCGTAGCACCTCCCGCCGCGCTCCGCCGCCATGCCTTGCATCATCTCCTGTAGCCGCTCGTTGCAGCCTACCCCACCGACAATCATGACATCGGTGGCCCGGACCTGCGACATGGCCCGTTCTGTGACCTCGATGAGCATGGCAAAAAGGGTCTCCTGCAGAGAGAAGCAGATGTCGTTCGAGTCAAACGGCTCGCGCGTATTCAACGTCATCGCCGGCTGCTGGTTTCCCTTCTGCGTCTTCCGTTTTCGCTCAGAGAGCGTGCAAGTCGCAGCTTCTGTGAACTGTGGGTGTGAGAGAAGCTGTTCCACAAAGGAAATAATACCACTAAAAGACATATCCATACCCTTTACAGTGTACGGAAGTTCAATGAAGACGCGTCCCTTTTTTGCCTTTTGCTCAATGTTATACCCTGGTGCGGGGTCATTGGGGATGTTCAGCGCCCGCGCCACTCGATCCAGGCAGTTGCCCACCGCGACGTCAATTGTTTCGCCAAAAATGCGGTAGCGCCGGTTCGAGTAGGCAATCACTTGTGTATTGCCACCGCTGACGTACAGCACAACAGGATTCTCGCCCCCGGTGACGATGCGGCCCATCTCAATGTGGCCAATGCAGTGGTTCACGCCGACGAGCGGCTTCCGCCACAGCATGCTGAGCGTCTTAGCCACCGTGCAACCGACGGAGAGCGGGCCGCCCATCCCAGGGCCCTTTGTGTAGCAGATGACGTGAATGTCATCGGGTGCGACAGCAGCATCGCGCATGGCCTGCTGGACGATGGCCAAGATGTGCTGGGTGTGATGGTCGGCCGTCTCCTTTGGGAGAAACCCCGTTCCCGGAGGGGTAATGTAGGTCGCCCGTACATTGCTCAAAGTGGTACCGTTCGAATCAACCACACCGACGCCCACTTTGTTTGCACTGCTTTCAATCCCAAGTGCTAAAGGCATAAGGCTCTAAGGAGAACAAGAGGGTAGACAAACAGGACAGATCCACGCACAGAGATACAAAAGGAGTCAAACAGGGTACTTTCAATACACTCACTGGAGAATAAACACATCTAGTTAAAAGAAAAAGGAACGGTGTAGAAATGCAACACAACAACAACAAAAAAAAAAGGAAAGAAAAAATCATCAACGGAACAACAAACAGGAAAACAGCTTCACTTTAGAATAATGTGAGAAGATGCGCACAATGGACTTGCTACAAGCCGGAGGTAAATCGTGCCATGTCTGACATCAATTTGCTCTTCGCCTTCACTTTTTTCTGTCTTTCATTGTGATAGCGCCGCCTTGGGACGGAGCCCACCTCAGGGCAGTAAAGAGCCGCTGCCTCCACGTATGCACTAACGGGCCGCTCGTTACGGTCCACAAAACCGGCCGCATACGCAAGACTGCTCGTCTTGAGCTGCCTCTGCAGCTGCAGTCTAACGACAGACAGGGACAGCATTTCTGTGCAGACAAACAAATCTATGAAAAAAAGAGGAAACATCAAGAGAACGAGGTAAGAGAAGAGGTGAGCCTAGTGGAGATAAGGGCAACGAAGGTTGTATTTGCCGTTCAAAGGAACCAATTCCCTTCTGTCTTTTTGACACTTTGTTGTAAAAGAATAATTAAAAAAAAGTGGTTGTTTCTTGTTTTCTTTTTAATTCAATACACGCAGGGGGCAATCACATTTTCGACTGGATTCCGTCGACGCCCGCCGGAAACAAATAGCGCCTCACGATGCGAGCTAGTAGTAGAGCTCGTCCTGCTGCGACATGATGACCTCGTGTCGCTTGTGGACCGCCATGAGCGCCAACGCTACAAGCACAAAAGGGACAATGAGAGTAAACTTGATCGTCTCGAGAAAGTAGAGGTTGAAGCTCAACGCCACACTGTCGGTGAAGGTCTGGCCGTTCACAAGGGTCATCGTCACCGTGAGCGTCGCTCGCATGCGCTCCAACGGCGCGCGGATAAGGAGGGAGTAGCTCTTCGCCTCACGGAACACCCCATGAAAGATGCGGATTCGAGGACCAACGAATACGTCCACCACGTAGCGCTTCTGTGCCCCAGGAGATTGGCGCATGTCACTGATATGAATGGGAAGCTGAAAGTGATCGCCACGGATGTCCTTCGCTTTCCGAAAGGGCTCTTCGATACTGATGCCCACGTTGTTATAGCTGGCCGTGTGACAGTTGAGTCCCTTGGTTTCGCTTGGCCACGCGCTCAGCGCGGAGTAGGCGGATTGCGTTTCGAACAAGTAGACTCCGCCGCGGAGTGTGGTGACGACCAAATCCAAATACCCATTCCCGGTCAAATCGTCCGCCAGCACCATCGTCGACGACTTCTCGTCAAGATCGACGGTCTCGATGCAGCCGCCCCCACCATCCACTATGTAGAGGTGCCCGTCGTGAGAGGGGACGACCAGGTGCAGATGGCGGGACACAATCCCCTGCAAGCGTAAGAGGAGCGGGGGCGCCACAACAGAGCCGCCGGTAATAATCGGGAAGTTCGGCAACACGTGGCCGTTCGTGCCATTCAGCGCATAAATCGCCCCTGCAGAGGTGCCAAACACAACATCCACAACCCCGTCCTGGTTGACATCGCCAAAGACCACATGCGTGGTCACGCCGCCGTAGAGATGTGTTTCCCACAGCAGCTTGCCCTGCGACGAGAAGCAGGACATCTTGCCCTCGACGTCGCCCACGCACACGTCCAGCTTGCCATCGCCCGACACGTCCTCGGCGGCCGGAGAGGCCGTGATGGGTCCCAGCCACACGGGCCATCCCGGCCGCGGCTTCCCGCTCTCCGTCACGGAGTGCAGCGCGCC
Source organism: Strigomonas culicis (assembly GCA_000482145.1). Classification (NCBI taxonomy): domain Eukaryota; phylum Euglenozoa; class Kinetoplastea; order Trypanosomatida; family Trypanosomatidae; genus Strigomonas; species Strigomonas culicis. Next base: position 19,549 of record AUXH01000006.1, read on the forward strand.
GGTGGTCGACGACACGTACACTTCAAACGACTTGTCCTCGTCGGCGTTGACGACGAGCGGCGTGCTGAGGCCGTACGACGGGTAGGTGTCCGTCTTTCGCGACAGGTGCAGCGTGTGCGCCCAGCGGTACTCGCCGGTCACCAGGTTGATGCACACAAGGGCGGTCGCCATGTAGTCGTCACCGTTGATGCCCTCCGGGAGCGAGCGGCGCCCTTCGCGGAAGTCTGCCGGGTCGAAGAAATAGCTCACGTGCACGATGGCGTCCATGTCGCCGTTGCCGTCGATATCCGTCAACACCGGTGTAGAGAGAATGTGGGCATCCACCGCTACCTCGTCCTCAGCGTGAACCGTCCTCATTTTGTGGCGCAGCTCCGGTATCTGGAAGACGTACTCCTCCGCTTCCGTGTCCGTCGCCGACGTGAATATGTCAGGATTGAAGAGCAGCCGCATCGACGCGATGGCCTCTTTGCTCAACTGGGCATTAGGACCTGGGAGGTCGCCTTCCGCATTGCCTCGTCCTTCCGCACCGAGCAACGCGTCCCCCTCGTCGTCGTAGTACTCGTCCTCGTGTTCCTCCCAGAGCGCCGGCTTAATCGGTCGGTCGGACAGCTTCACGCGCTTCCGTACATCCCGGAGTACCCCTTCGTGCTGAGCGAGTCGGTCTGGTGTGACGGTCAAGTCCTTCACGCCGCGCGATTGAAGAATCTCATTCAAGAGCGAGGGATCGGTGTCGGGCTTCGCGGTCCGCACGTTGGCCAAGTTTTCCATCGTCGCGTTGGCCATGTCCATCCAATTCTTCTTCATGTTCAGCGCAGGAATGCGGTACATACCGCGCGCCTTGCCATCTTCACTGAACACGAGCAATTCGCCATTGTAGGTCGCGACGAGCCACTCCATTTTACCGTCCCCATCAACGTCGATGGGCAGCGGGCTTGAGTAGGACTTGAATTTGGGGTGCACGTAGGGAAAGCCTGGGATGTCGTCTCCGGTGGCACCCGCGAGGGCCTCCACGTAGTGGGAGAAGGTCGAAATGAGGACGTCCTTGTGGCCGTTCTGCGCCATGTCGACGACACGCGGCGTGGCGATGATACTGCTGCTCACGCGCGAAGTCCACACCAGGTTCACCCCACTGCTACAAGTGGAAGTTTTGTTCGGTGGCGGAAATGAATCCATAAATAGGTGCCCACTCACAACCTGAAGGATGAGGAAGACACCCACGATAAAACGAAACAACCGGTTAAAGCGACGAGGCGCCATGGTTCACTATGAGTAGCACGGCAAAACACACACACACAAAAAGTGGAAAGTCCGATAGATGTCAACGGCTACTCACAATGCTTGTGAAGAAGAGGTAACACACACACACACAAAAACTGCTAAAATGATCCTCCGTGGACTAAATTGCACATAGAAATCAACACACAAGAAAAACGAGAAAAGAGAAGTAAGAGTACGTACACACACGAAAAAGGGAAGATGTATACTCGCAACTATATTGCGACAAGACAATATCAACAATGTAAAACAACAAGAGCAAGAAAGGAGCATATTCTTCTATCTGACAGCAAGTAATGCACGTATAGCAAAGTATATTCTTTTTTGTGGAATAATGGAAAAAAAAAAGTATATATTGTTTTCGTGGAGGTGTTCTTACAATGACGGTAACACCGTTTCTTTTTCTTTTTTTACATGGATTAAAAGTTCTCACTCTACTTTCTCATGATCTTTCCTGTGTTGGCTTTGGTACAAGCGGTCCAGCTGTATCTGTCGGAGTGGAACACCCATCACAAATCGTTCGCTGGGCACATCCTCCGGTGCGAGAAAGTTGGCGTGTACCACTTCCCGCTGACGCCGTGTAAAACGATAGTCCGGGGCCCCGCCCATTGCCGTGAGTATGTGCCTATCATATATGAGGGTGTTCCTGGAGATGGATATGATGGCCAGAATGGCACAAAGGATGAGGAGGACGAGCAGAAGCGTCACGAGAATGACAACTGCGATGTCCACACGGGAGATGGTGAAGTCGGTGCCGTCCACCAGATCACAAGTATACGGAATAGATGCATTCATGCTATAGGAGCAAGCGTACCCGGCGTCTGTGCCAGCTAACAGGGGCGAAAAGCAAGAACCATCAAAGCAGTAGCTGCACTCTTCATTCGCCACGCACGCCGCACAGCCCAATAGCGTGAGGGGCAGACACGTATCCATGCGCTTCGAGCACGTCGGGCCGGTCCAGCCGTTCAGACACTTGCACTCCGTCGAGTCACAGTCGCAGTAGCCGCCCTTCGCGCTGCAACCCGCGCACGTGAAGGTGCTGCTCTCGCAGACGCTGCTGCAGTTGACGCCCCCGTAGCCGGCGGCACACACGCAGTTGCCCGTCCCCGTGATGCCATCGTCACACGTGCCACCGTTGCGACAGGAGCACGCCGTGCAAAGCTTCCCGTAGTGTGATGGAAGACAAGCGCGGCAGTCGCCGGGCACAAACCCTGTGCCGCAGCTCGGTACATCCTTCTGATAAGCAAAGCGAAAAAACGTACCCCCATCCACCAATGCCATGGGGATCCGAATGGATAGGGGGTCATCCAAGCCGTCCCGGAAAATGCCCATCACAGGCGGCGGGTACGCCCGATATTGGTACATCTTCGGATAGTAGAATTCAATGTCACCGGTCTCGTATATATACGCGTAGAGACTGCCACTTACGGGAAGCGGGTACACCTGATAGATGTAGGAGATGAGGAGGACGAGGACCCTGCATCCCATCGGTGAGTCGCACATTTGCTGACCCATACGCGCTTGCCACACACCGTACTGGACGGCGCCCTGGAAGTTGTAAGAATACCCTCCTTGATAGGGTATAATGGCAAAACTGTAATTGGCATTGCGACAGTAATTGGTTGATGGGTTGCAATCTTGGACCGGCGACAACACAGAGAAAACACCGTTTGACGTCACGTACACTCTGTCCGTCGGCACGTTAAAGAAGAAAAATGAAAAGTCAATACTATCGTTTGTCAACACAGTGGTCTTGCTTATCGATGTGCGCCCCGTTGTATTTGTGAAGACACTTGTGACAAACTGGGCACTCTGCGCACGCGCATCGAGGCAAATATCTGCAGCCACGCTCGCCGGGGCACAGGACTGTGTGAAAGAGCACCAGCTGCACCCATCCGCATCCTCGCACGTCTGTGCACTCGAGTAAGTGGAACACTCGACGATCTGGGGGGAAAACCGGTAGGCGACAATCCCGTTTGCCGCTGAAGGTGTTTCTACGACTAGTCGCGACTTGGCGGAAAAGACGAGGCCAGTGCTGGCGTTCGAAAAAATGGGAATCAACGCCACCTCTGGTACACTCTTGTAGCGAAAAACGAGGGTGCCATTGGAGTAAATCAATACTTGGGCGTTGAGCGTTCCGTTACTCGCGGCGTCATCAAGCGGAACGTTTACGTACTCCACAACGCGCAGGTCTTGGTCCACCCGACTGTTTGAGCGCACATAGGCGGTATTTGGGGTCGACGGCGACATGGCAGCCGTAAACAGCGCCACCATGGGCCAATCTCCGCCAAAGGTTTCATTAAACTGGTAGTTGCCCGACTCATTCTGTAAATTATCTTGGTTGCAAAAAAATGGACACATGGCGCGCGAGGTGAAGGTCAAGAACCCACTGGGTGCAGCGTACCAGCTCGCGTCTTTCTTGCCGAAGAACGATGCTGTGAAGTTAAGTGACTCAAATTGGCTCACGCCATAGTTGGAGTAAGAGAGGGAAAGTACCTGCGTGCATATAGCGTCGTCATAGTGAGCCCAGTGGTCAGCATCCAAACTTTCAAGCTCAGAGGACAAGATTTTGTCTACAGTATAACCGTCAATACTGGAGAATTCATAGGGCACCGGCGTGGCCTTTACGACTACAGGAAGGGATACACTGATGAGAAGGGCAACAGCGCAGCACCTTCGCAGCCACTCGCTCCTGTGGCAAGTAGTAAAAACCATTAACTAAAAGCAAAAAGCAAAAAGAAAATAAGAAGGGAAACAATGAAGTTGTAAAACCCTAGAAGTGCAAGAGGAAAAAAAAAACTACATGATAAACAAAGAAAAAAGGGAGTAGAGATGATGACGGAGATGGTACAACAACAGAGGTAGAGCAATGACTGCAGAGAAGAACCAGATAGAAATTCAAATCCAGAATACATACTACTAACACTGTTGTTATCGTTATGGTTATTCATTTTATTTGGTATGTGAAAAGCGTGGCATTGGCATAGCCTTCTCGCGTATTTCCTGCGGAATCTCTTTTCCCTCCCCAACGGAAGGGAGCTCCCCGGGGCGCATACCCTTAATGTAGGGTACCGCAAAGGTGCCTAGCCAGGACCAAAAAATCATAAACGCAATAAAGAACTTCCACGGGTACACCTTTAAATCCTCCAGTTTTTCACGCCACGGCAACTTTTTATTTCTTTCAATGCGATCGCGGTCGCGCGCCAATGCTGCCATCATGTCAAACCGTTGCTTTCCAGACTTGGCATTACTTGTCGCGTGCACCACTGCGCGTCGTGGTACAGCACTTCGACTAAAACATACAAAAGTACAGAGCATAGAGGTGTCTGTGCGTATGTGTGTAACTGTAAATCTGTATGTATATGCGTTTTAGAGGAGTGCTTCCACCTACACCTTTGCTTTCCTTAGTAAGGTTAGTACAGGAATACATTAGAAAGAAAGGAAGAAGAAACGAAAGAGAAGGAGCATACAACTGTTTTGCTCACCTTCAATGAGAGATGCTCAATGGGCACGTTCACGTAAACAAAGTAGACAAAGAGGAAACACTTCAAATCTAAAGGACATGCCCTCAGTGTTCAATTATACGACGCAACAATGACACACACACAAAAAAGGTGTATTAGAACACTTTGGCATCCACATAGTGATGCGGTACATTAAATGAGAATTATGAAATAAAAAAAGGATACAGGAAATACAGCCCTCACAGTGAAACGCTTTTTCAACACATAACTATTTCCGTGGCAGCCTCGGTGCGCTCGAGGCACTCATCTGTGCGGAAAGCAAGTCCCGCATTTCATTTTTCCACCGCAGCAGCTCATTCGCAATAAGCCCGTTCTCCTCCGTCAGTGACTCACGCGCCTCCTTGAGGCGAATGCATTCATTCGTGAGTCGCTCGTTCTCGTTCGTCAGGCGCTGCATGTCCGCTATGACGGAGTCCGTCGAGCCGCAGCGGAGCCGGATCGTCGCCAGCTCCTCCTGCGCCGCGCGGAGAGCCAGCTGCAGCTCGCGGTTCGCCGCGTTGTTCCTGTCGTCGTGCAGCATGAGCTCCTCCAGCGCCGACGAGAGCTCCGCGCACTTGGCCTCCGCCGCCTGGCGCAGCGCCTCGGACTCTGTGGTGGCCGCGGACAGAGACTGGCACTCGGATTGGTAGTAGGAGAGGGAGTCCGCGCACTGCCGGAGCTCCTCGGACGTGGACTCGAAGTGGACGGCAAGCTCCTCCTTCGCGGCGCGCTCCCGGCGCAGCTCGTCTCGCGCCTTCTTCATCCGCTTCTCGTGCTCGTCCTGGAGGACTTCCTGTTGCTGGCGCACCTCCAGCTTGAAGTCACTGAGCGCCTCGCGCAGTTTGTCCTCCGCCAACAACCGCAAGCGCTTCTCGGTGTCCACAACCTTTCCACTCTCCTCACGCGACTTGTCCATCAGCGTGCGGAGATGCGCCAGCTCGCGCTCGGACTCTCGTGACTGGTCATCCAGTCGCTTCTGCAGACCGTCCTGCACGCGCTGCTGGTCGCGCAGCTGGGCGGCGTACACACGCTCCTTCTCTGTGACTTGCTTTTGTAGTTTCGCAACGTCCGAATGCAACGTTTCCATGGCGCGCCGATGCGCTGCCTCTAGTTTCAGCTGATACTCCTTGGCGTTCTGAACCTCTTCGCGAAGCTGGCGGCGCTCCTCGCCAAGGTCCGTCGCCTCCTTCTGCAGTTGGTCGCTCAGCTGCTGGAGGTGGTCCCGCTGAGCCTTGGATTCCTCCAACAGGGCGACCGTGCGGTTGCACTTGTCCTGCTCGGCGACTAGCTGGTCGCGATGCTTCGCCTCCAGGGCGCGCTGCCGCTGCTCGATGGTGTGCACATCCTGCAGCAAGCTCTGCAGCTGCTTCTTGTACCCCTCAAGCTCCCTCGTCTTGCTCTCATAGAGGCTCTTGTACTGCGCGCTGGACGCCGCATACGACTCCGACTGATCCACGTGCTCGCCCACTTGGCGGCGGAGCTCCTCCGCCTCCGCCTGCCGCTCGACCCGCTCCCGCTGCAGCTCCCGCTCGCGCTCCAGCACCTGCTGCCGCAGCATGTCCACCGTCAGCTGGATCCGCATGTTCTCCGTGTTGTCCGCCGTACTCGTGGCGGCGCGCAGCTTTTGGTTCTCCTGGCGCAGGAACTGAATCTCTTCCTGCAGTCTATAGTTTTCGCTTTCGACGCGCTTTATCGTCCCCTCACCACCCCGCGGGGGCAAGCTAGCTATCGGATAGGCCTGCGGTTGCTGGGGCGACCGCGGAGGCTCCGCAGAGAGGTGCCGCAGCGGCGTCGTGGTGCTGGAGGCGGTGAAGCGCAGCGGGGTGGACGTGCTGACGCGCGGGCTGTACCCCACACTCGTGTTGACCGTGTTGTCCGACCGCCTCTTCTCCTCCAGCCGCAGTTTGGCACGCAGCAAGAGGTCGTTCTCATTCGTGGCGGCGGGCTCCGGCTTCCGCTCCGTCACCTTAGCGCTCTGCCTTGCGGGCTCGCGCACGGTCTTCTGCGTAGGCAGCACCTCCTCCGCCACTATGTTGCTGTGTGCGCCATCGCTGTCCGGATCATCGGCCGCCTCCGGTGGCGCGTTCATCCGCTTCACAACGAACGGCACCTTCTCCACCGGGCTGTGCCGCTCTAGCGGCGCGGCGGCGGCGCTGGCGAGCTGCTTGGTGGGCACGGTGGGGGGCGGCGCTGCGCCTGTCGGCGGGACGCTGACCGTCGCTACGGTCTTCCTTGGAGCCGCGGCGGGCGGGGGCAGCGGTGCGGCGGCGCGAGCGGGCGGCGCCGCATGGTGATCGGAGGTTGCATTGGACTCCAACCCGAACACGATGCTGCTGTCGTTGCTGTCCGTGTCGCTGTGTGCCGTCTTGGAGGCCTTCAGTGTGGCTTCCGTCTTGAAGCTGAGCGTAGGGACCGACTGCGCCCCTGCGTTCTCCTCCACGTCAAAATCGCTGTCGGTTTCAATGTCATCGAACCGCCTAACGGCTGTCGCCTTGCTCATGGTATAATTGTGAGGTAGTTGGAAAGAAAGAGCAAGAAAAGGAAAGAAAAAAAAAGTACTGCAGGTCAATGTAGTAGAATTAAAGTAACGAGAGTATCGTCTTATCCTGCACACTTCAATGTTTCAGTAGCCTGATTCGAAGAGAGTAAAACAGGGGGAAGAAGGGAAAAGAAGGAATGCGACAACATCTAAAGTGCCATACACCAAAGGAGACGAAGATCCTTTCGAGTCTTTATACCACAGTTCCCAAAGCAAAACACATGCAGAGAGGACAGGATCAAAAGTAGACAAATAAAACACCAAGATGAATGCGTGCGTATATACTTGTTTTTGAATAGAGAGAAAAGGGAAAAATAGAAACATGGAATCCGCCATCGGGATTTAAAAGGGAACGACGGGCTTCTTCGTGGTGGGCTCCCTACTGCGATACAAAAGCACGTAGGCAATATGCGCTTCACCAACACCACGAAGACGGAGGATATCCTCCTCTGAGACTTCTGCCACATGCTGATCGTCGTAGATGAGCCAGTGGTTCCCCTTCTTGCCCCAGTACACATAGTGACCCCCATCGGAGCTGCGGCCCTTGTGCGAAATGACCCCGCAGAGCTCATAGTAGCCGGACTCATTGTGCAGCTCCAGAGGCACCACCTCGCTCACAGCCTCCTCCGGCTCCACCTGTTCCGCCCTACCACGCTTGCGGCGCTCCACCTCTTTGTCGCGCCGTTCGCCGATTGTCTGGCGCATCGGCTTCATCTCCTTGTTCAGCTCCTCCGTGCAGAGATGCGCCACGTCGAGCGTGATGGGGAAGGTGATGGGCTTCAGTATCTTCGCCTTCTTCTGGATGTCGTTCTTCCACGAGAAGCGCACCATGTGCACAAAGAGGTACTCCGGGAGAGCGCTCAGCCGACTGGTCTTGGTGAACTTCGCCTCCCTCCCCAGGACATCACTGCGGGCGTCAAACGTCTCGTTGAACGACTGCGCCAGGCCGGCCTCGAGCGTTTGGACCTCGCCACCGATGTTGCACTGCAGCATGGCGAAGGGGGCGCTGGACACATTGCCCGCGTCGTCGGGGATGTCGCCGCACTTGAGCGTCTGCTGCACGGTGCCTTGGAAGAGGCGCGCGTACTTGGACGGCAGCGCGCCCGCCAGCTGCTGCAGCATCGTACTAAGGGCTTCCTGGGCATCGTGCTGCATCATGTGGCCCTCCTCGCTCCGCTCGCCGAACGTGGGGTTCACGGTAATCAACTGAGACCAAAAGGGGAACGGCGTGACGGCCTCTCGCGTCGAGTCCAGCGAGAGAAGGAGCTCGCCCAGTGCGCGCAGAAACCGGTTGTTTTTGACCGCGGGTGTGTCCGCGAGAATCGCTTCCTTCACCTCGGGCACCGTCCGCACCATCTCGATGGCCGAGTTCATGTAGCACGTGTTGCCGATGTTGTTCAAACCATTCGAGGTCGGCGCGGTCTGGCCGTGCCCGCCCCGCCCGTCATCCGCGGCCACCGCCTCCACCTTCGGGACGGACGTGTCAGCGGACCCAATCATCATCAGCGCCTTCCCTGCCGAAACGCCCGCTGCAGAGAGCGTCGCGTCATCCTTGGCGCCGGGCTTGAGGCCCATGAGCTTCTGCTTGGCCACCGGTACACTCGTCAAGGAAGCCAGCTTCTCCTTCAGCTGGGTGACGCTGTTGTCAAGTTCTATATCCACCGTGTAGGCCTCCTTGCCCCACTTGACTTTAATCTGCACCATTCTTCTCTTGCAACGGTTATAGTGTAATGCGTAAAAGAGAAGTCAAACGTGTATTTATATATGCTGTTCTTCTATCCAATAGGATCTTCTAAACTAGCGCAGATTACTTTTCCTTACGAAAAAAGACAAAAGCGTGTGTGACGAAAGAGGTGGAAGATATACCGAGAAGTGAAAGGGACAATCTTGATACGAGAAACAGAAAGTAAAGAAATGCATGGCATCTCTCCGCGCATACACTGCTTTCCACATACATATGCTGCTTTGGTTGTTTTTCTTCCAGCCTCATACGAAAACAGAGCGGTGGTTGTGAGCAGTAAATTACACAGCCAACAGGAAAAGAAGCTGCTCCTTACAAATCGAAACCTGTCGCTCTTTTGATGCTGATGTCGCACCATTGGCCAGAAGCGATAATTGTCGTTTCAACAGAGCGCAAATGATATTCTTCCTGTTTTGTAACGGTGTTTCTTGTTTCTTGAACCATTGGGAATCAACACTCTTAATGAACTTTTCCATATTCTTGCGCTCAAAGGCGCCGTAGGACCACGTGGCAAAGATGAGATTCTGCTTTTTTGCCGTTGAGAGACGAAGCCAGCGGAAAACGAGATCGACACCTACCAAGGTGCACTCTGCGTGTCCTCCCGAAAACACAAGGCACAGAAAGAGATTTAGCACGTACTCAGAGGCCTTCCCCTCTTCGAGCAGCCCTTGCAGTGTAAAGTATCCCGCCAGTGTATCTTGGCGTTCAAATTGCTGCTCCTTCTGTATCTGCTCGATAGCCTCCTTCACAGACAGAACAGTCACCCCGTTTTTCGCGAAATGCCCACTCACTTGTTCTCGTGCTTGAACCACACGATCCTCTAGAAACTGTGTGTACGTCTGCACCAGTGGACGCAACGTGCCCGCCTCATAGGTATCCTTCTCCGCTAACTGGCTCGCCGCACTCATCAGCGCGAGGCTGCAGAGGAGGTCAAACTCCATCTCGCGCGCGACCTCTTCCCAGAGAGAGAGAAGCTCGATCGTGAGCACGCTCCCCTGCGCTTCCTTCAGGAAGGCAAATGCCTGACTGTGCGAGTCCCTCGTGACGGGCGCCTCAAAGCAGCGTCGGACAATTTGGGGCAAACCGTCATCCCTGTGCACAAGCACTTTACGTGGAATGAACTCGGCCCATCGATCCTTCACAATGTGGCCAGCGTTTGCCTTCTCTGCGATTGTGGCAACGCGCAAAGATCGGCGAAAAAGCGTGTGCACGAGGCTCTTCTCCATCGGCAGAGAGGGTACAACGCGTCCACAACACGACGAACTGACACGCCCAGGGTCCCTATTCGAACAAACGAGAAGGTAGCCGCAAGTGACGACTAGTACTAGATGTACAAAAAAAAAGAAAAGAATCAGAGAAAATGTGTAGAGAGTCGAGTAGAACTCATCAAAATGGATAACAGAAACAGCACGTTTCTTCTGATATTGCCTTGTAGGTGTGCAGGCAGTGAAGAGGACAAGAAAAAAAAAAGGATCAGTTTACGTCTTACTTATACAACTAATTACGCCAAAACCGCACTTATGTTATCAACAGCTGGAATCATAGCAAACTAAAAAGAAATAATTCTATAAGTTTCAAATCACAACACAGACAAGAACCTTACCGTAACCACAAGGCGCCACTTAATTCTACGGTTCCCTGAAACAGAGGAGAGGAGGGGGGGAAGCCAGACGCACACAAACGTCCCTACAGTGGCCCGGTTCCCAGACGAGGGAGAATGGCCATGGACATCAATTCCTGGAACAGAAGCTTACAGGCATAAGGCATCAGTACCTGCGAAATGCGCGTGTCGTTGTCGCAGCCCTTGCACTGGTACTTGTGCAGCTTCGTGTCGGCCACGCAGATGGTGCCGCAGATGTTGCACACATGCACCGAGTAGTAGTCGCTCACGCGGAACAGCCGCTCCCGCATCCACTGCGACGCGCCGTACGACAGCATGCAGTCGCGCTCCATCTCGCCGAACCGGAGGCCGCCCTCGTGCGCGCGACCCTCCGTGGGCTGCCGCACGAGCGGCTGCAGGGGCCCGCGGGGGCGCGCGTGAATCTTGTCGCCCGACAAGTGCTTGAGGCGCTGGTAAAAGGTCGGGCCGAAAAAGATGAGGTGGTCCAGCGGCAGGCCCGTGTGCCCGTTGTAGAGGCACTCGTTGCCGTACCGCTGCGACCGCAGCTGGTGCAGCGCCTTGCCAAAGTCCTCGACGACGACGGAGCAGAAGGGCGTCGCGTACACCTCGCCCCCCTTGTAGCACGCGACCTTGCCGGCAAGCGTCTCGATCAAGTGCGCAACCGTCATACGCGAAGGGATGGCGTGCGGGTTGATGATGAGGTCCGGCACAATGCCGTCGCGGTTGAAGGGCAGATCCTCCTGGCGGAACTGAATGCCGTTTGTGCCCTTCTGCCCATGCCGACTACAGAACTTGTCGCCAATGTTAGGAATCTTGATGGACCGCACCTTCACCTTGACGAAGCGATCGTTGTTATTCAGCGTGAGCATGACCTTGTCGACCACGCCCTTCTCGGTGGTGCGCGACGTGACGCTGCTGTCGCGCTTCGTGATGCGCGTGTCGAGCAGATTGCCGCCGTCCTGTTCCGTCTTCCCAATCGGCACCGTCTTGCCCACGAGGATGTCGCCGCCCATCACCGGCTCGCCGGGGTGGATGAGCCCGTCCATGTCCAACTTGTTGTAGTCCGCGCGCTTCAGGCGGCAGATGCGGCGGTCCGGCACCTCGAAGGTCTCCATCGCGTCCTTCTTCTGCCGCTCCTCCTTCGACTTGTAGGAGCGCCAGAAGGCACTGCGAAAGAAGCCGCGCTCCACTGCCGAGCGGCTCATAATGATCGAGTCCTCCTGGTTGTAACCGGAGTAACACGAAATCGCCACGACCGCGTTGTGGCCGGCGGGGAGATCGTTGCTGCGCATGTACGTCATCGCCTTGGTTCGCACAAGCGGCTTCTGCGGGTAGAAGAGAACGTGGGCGGTGGTGTCCATGCGCATGTTGAAGTTCGACGCGTAGATACCCATCGCCTGCTTACCCATGGCGGACTGGTACGTGTTTCGCGGCGACTGGTTGTGGTTTGGATACGGAATGATGGACGCGCAGATGCCTAGAATCATGGAGGGGTCCATTTCACAGTGCGAGTAGTAGTAATTCTTCTCCACCTCCTTGGGCGTCATGGCAATGAGAAGCGAGTCCTCCTCCTCGCAGTCGATGAGCTCGACATAGCCCTTCTTGAGGACGCGATTCCAGGAAATTTCGCGCTTCGCTCCGGACACCTTCGGGGCCTCGAGCAGGTCGACCAAGCCGTTCTTCTGCAACTTCAAGTGCAAGCGCTCGACGACGAACAGGGGCCGGAGGCACCTGCCGGGGTCCGAAAAGACGCGGATCTCACGATCGCGGATATCTCGCACGATGCTGACCTCGTTGCTGAGCTCACCGTTGCGGCGCCGCGCGCGCAGCTCGCGGAGCAGCCGCTCCGGGTCGCTGTCGACGCCGATCAACGAGCCATTGACAAACACGCGCGCCACGCGGACGTCGGCGAGGTCCTCCAGCCCGATCGAGTGAAACCCCGTGATGCGCGCCTGCACGGTCTGCACGACGTCATTGTGGTCCGTACCGCGCGACATGAGACACATAAGGGCGACATTCTTGAGCAGGCCGATGGACCCACCTTCCGGTGTTTCGACGGGGCAGATATAGCCCCACTGGGTGCAGTGCAAGTTACGCGGACGCGTCGCTTTACTCGACGAGGCAATCGGGTTCTGGATACGCCGCAGGTTACTGAGCGAGGAGGAGTAGGTCAGTCGGTTCAGCGTCTGGGCCACACCCGTCTTGATGTTACCCGACTTGAGGTCGCCGAAGTTGCCTGTCGCCAAGCAGCGGCGCAGACCGTCCGTGACAAGCTTGCTGTGCACAATTTTGAACACGTTCAGTTCACTCTTACGGTTGTTCGAGTACTCCTGCAGCGTCTTGATCATTTCCTTGCGCACCTGCGCCAGGAAGATCTGCAGCTGGAACGTCAGCAGCGAACCGGCGACGTCGATGCGCTTGTGCCCCAAAAAGTCACGATCCGTCTCGTCGCGTCGGCCGAGCGCCACAAGGAGCAGCTTGTGCACCATGTACCCCATAAACAGGCACTTGTTCCGGTTGGCGGACGGATCGGTGCCCATGTGCGGTAGCAGATCGCGCATCAGCAGCTCCTCCGCCTGCCGCTGTAGGTTCTCCTTCGTATCCTGACGGCCGAGACGGTAGCCGATGTAGGCCAGCGCCGCGTCACGGGTGAAGATGCGGAGGGAGCTGGCGTCTTCAATCGAGCCGCGCAGCAGCTCTAGCATGGCGGTATCCTTCAGGTCAGGCACCACGGTCTGCAGAATCTCCTTGTCGGATACGACGTCCATGGCACGAAAGAGCACGAAGAGGGGGATGATTTCGTCCATCTGCGCCACGCGGCACATGAGGTTCTCAAACCCGCTGCCGGGGCCCTTGTTCTTGTACTGCATAATGATCTGCAGCGTGCGCGGCTTGTGGAGCGAGCCCTCCACGATGGACTTGATCTCACACAGCAGACCCTTCTGGCGCGAAAAGGAGTAGACGTGGTTGGCCGCCTGCCGCTCCTGCGCCACAAGCACCTTCTCCGTACCGTTGATGACAAAGTAGCCGCCCTGATCGTGCGGGCACTCGTTCAACCGCGGCAGCTCGTCCTCGTCCTTCCCCTCCAGATTGCACCGCATCGACTTGAGCATAATGGGGATGCGCCCGAGGTCCACGTTGGAGGTATAGCGGTTCGTGCACGTCGTCTCGCCGGGGCGGAAGAAGTCCATGTTCAGCTTCACCTGCGCCTGGGCATCGTAGTTCATGTCCCGAAGGCGGCACTCATTGGGAAAGAGGGGCGGCAAGTTGCCCTGCTTGTGCCACGGCACCTCGTGCGACGGGTTTCCAATCACGACGTCCTGCAGCGAGATGCGCGGCTGGTCCGGCTCCTCGCTCGTGTCGACGCCGGGCTCAAACTGGCTGTCCTGGCGAGGAATAATCACAATGTCCTTCACCATACGAGGAATGCGGGTCAGAAAGTCATTGTACGAGTCGAGCTGCTGGTGCACCAGGCCCTTCTCCCTGAAGAAGGAGGAAATGACCTCCCAGATATCCTCATTGTCGAGTTCGTTGTTCGCGCTGTCCACCGGGTCCTGTCCCTCGCCCGTGTCCTCCTCCTCATTCAGCACCTCCTCCGGCTCGTTCAACTGAAGAAGCAGTTCTTCGTCCATGTGCACTTACCAAATAACAAAAAGACGTCTTCTAAAAAAAAAAGTTGCAGGATATTGCTGCTGCTACTTAATCTAAACGAACTAATTGACAGTACATACCAAAGAGGGTAAGAAAGAGAGACAGATGAACACTCATACTTGCAACCAACAAGAACAACAACCGAGTGCATAGCCGCTTCACCAGTTATGGTTGTGATCATCAGATACAAGTTTGTTTACTCCTGTGCGTGAGCGAAACTGGCGAAAGAGTTGTCGTATACTTGACAGATGTGTATTACTATACAATAATAATAACAGTAGTTTTATATGGGATTATGATTTCTTTTTGGCCACGGAGAGCGGAGAGGACGAAAAGGACCTGGCGCGCTGGGACGAACCCAGCAGGTCTTTGTGCTCTGCGTCATTGTCACCATCCAAATAAGAAAAGGAGTGCGACCTAGGGAGGACCGTAAACGATTTCTTGCTTGGATACACGTAGTCGGAGCGCTCTGACTCTTCTTCGCTGTCCTCCTCCGCCGCTGCGGACTGTCCCGAGTAGTAGTAGTACAGCAGCGCACCGCCACACAGCGCAAGTAGGACAGTAGCGGCGCCAATGTACACAAGCGAGAAGAAGAGCGTCAGCACGACGAAGCTGCTGATGGGGTAGCGCGTCAGCAGCCGTGGAATGCCGTTCAGCTCCACAAAGGAGCGAAACGACACCTGAGACACTTTGAGCGGCACGGTGCTCGAGGCATCGTCGAGCTTCTGAAAAATGGAAAAGTTCATGGCACGCAACCGCTCCTGAATGGAGACCGGCGGCGCAAACCGCTCGTACAAGCGGAGTACAACCGACACGCCGGTGCTGTGGTCAACCCGAGGATAAGGGGCATCATCGATCGTAAAGAAAAAGGGACTGAGGTACCCATACGTCTTTATGGGCACAATGAAAACAAGACGCAGGCCCCAAAGGTAGAAGCCCTTCACTGTGTCCAAGAGTGAAGTCGGCGGTCGCGTGCCGGTGAGCACCGAGGCCGTCTGCGTTGTCTTGAACAAGACGCGCCACGTGTGTGGCGGCTGGGCGACGTCGGCGACGTGTGCGTACAGCACCTTTGTGTCGACGATCAGCTGGCCGTGCCGCCCCATCGCCTCCTTGGCAAGGACAATCTGCATCTCGCCATAGTAGTCGCCCAGTGCATTGAACATGGGCGAGCCGTGGTGGAAGAGGGCCGTCGCGTCAATCTCGCCCGTGCTGGTGATCGCATCGCGCTCCTTCGCCTGCGGGATCGCCATAGCACTCGTTCCGATAAGGTTGTTCACGTACTGCTCGACAAGGGACATCTGAAGCCCCGCCGCCCGCCCGACAAACGTGCTGTCGCTGTGCGTCGTCAGGTAGCGTCCCGCAGCGACGTCGTCTAACGCGGCGGCGGGGTGAAACGCCGCGGCCACGGTGCCGCTGCTCCACGTCTCCGTGAGAAAGGGCAACGCCGAGAAGCTCAGCGGCACCACTTGGTTGCCGGGGGCGCCGGACAGATAGTAGTGACGAATCACCCCTGCAGTAGCCATGGCGCACAAGAAGCAGACACCCATAAGGCAAAGATACCAAAACAAGAGAACGCAAGCGACAAGATACACCGCAACCGACTTGGCCACCATGCGCATGCCCTTGTCCGTCCAGGATGAGAGCACCACAAGCGTCTTGGCACCCTCTGTCGTGACGCATCGCATCAGCACGACAGAGCTCTTCTCAAACAGCTGCCGCACGTGTGCAGTGCAAGCTTTTAGTGTATCGTGCAGTGATGGCATGGCGCCACAGAACGCTCATGCACACAAAGGTGAGCAAGGAGAAATCCAAAACAAGACTATACTAAAAAAATGCAGCAGAGCCCAAGCAGTGCGAGAGTGGGGAGAAGGGAAGAGAAGAGCAGTAGGTCAAACCAATACACACCGATTCAGGCCAGAAGTAAACTAATAAAAGCAGTCCACTACTATGGTACGAGCGAAGAACAACAACAGTAGTTTAAAAAAAAAAAAAACAAGCGCAGTGGCTACACGCTGGGCTTGCAAAGCAGCAGACACCTCTCCACCTGGGATCGAACACCCTCGCTGGATGCGAGAAGCGAGTGAGAGTAGACCCGGAGGGTGTCGGGCGAGACGCTGGAGAGGTGGGCGCGCCAGTCCGCGAGTACACTCTCCTTCATGGAGAGATTGGTAAGCAGGCTGCGCAGCAGGAGCTCAAAGTGAGGGGGGCAGTCGTCGCCTTTCGACAAGGCTAGTGTAATCCCAGTGGTGTAGATGGTGTACTCGTCATCCAATATCGTGTGCGCAAGCGCAAACTTCTCTTCTATGGTATCCGTGCTCCCCTCCAGCGTGTCCAGCTGCAGCTGCTGCGTCACCTTCACGAGACTGGGCAGAAGCGCAGCCCACCTGCTGCGCAGTACCTGAAGAAAGTCGCCTTTCAGCCTCTGTTCGATAAAATCTTCGTAGTCTTCCATTGAACCACCTACGACTGTATCACATGGAAAAGTTGAGAAAAAGGTTCAATTGTCACGATGCAACAAAGACCTATAAAGAACTACTGAGTGAAACAGAGATCGTAAGAATCATAAGGGAGTAGAAAAGGAACATGGGCGCTAAGGTGTTATCTCGATTCCGTACAATACGCAAATACAAAACAAAAAAGGAATAAAGATGCGAAAACGGTTATTTTCATTCGTACTCTATACTGTTGCGTAATTGAGATGCATTTTATAACATTAAAAAGTGTATTAGTTTAAACGTAATGACGTTCTATAGAAGAACGCAGGGGGGAAAAAAAAGAGAGAGTTAATAATTATACTGGAAATGAAGAAGGAAACAAAGAAATCTGTGCATATTGAATGAGCGGAACTGACGGGCGCTCAAACCGTGCTGCAACCGCTAGCCGATGTGCGTGTAATTCGCCTTTACGCTTTCCGCTTTGTAGCCGATTTCTTGGTATCCTTTGTCTTCTTGTGTGGTGGGGGGACACTGAGTTTGGGATTGCTCTGCGTCGTCACAACAGGCTGCTCCACTTTTACACTCTTTGACGCCGGCGCATCATCGGACTTGCGCTGACGCTTCTGGCCACTCTTCTTGTCACCACCCTCTGCGGCGCCCCTCTCTTCAACCTGATTGGAGATCTTCTTCAGCTTGCAAACGTAGAAACCGTCCATGTTGTGCACGTGGGGGAAGTAGCGCCGCGACTGCTCCAGACTATCGTCGAAGCGGTGGTGCTGGTACTTGGTGAAGCCAGGCCGGCCGAAGGGCAGGCCCATGTCCACTATCTTCACGGCGCGACGCTTGAGCGCAAAGTCCACAATGGCCTCGTCCTCCTCCACTAGAAACGAGCAGGTCGAGTACACGACGTACCCACCCACCTTGCACGCGTCGATGGCGCTGAGGAGCAGCGTACGCTGCAACTGGGAAGCGCGTTGAATATCCTCGTAGTGCTTGGAGGTCTTAATGCTCTTATCCCTCGAAATGATGCCCGTGCCCGTACAGGGCGCATCGAGAAGAATACGATCAAAGTTACGCATCACCTTCTCGTACCCTGTGCCGTCGTAGTTCGTCACGATGCAGTTGGTGACGCCGAGACGCTGCAAGTTCGCATTCAGCGACTTGCAGCGTGGTGCGCTAACGTCGTTCGCAAAGAGAACACCCGAGTTCTTCATCAGCTGGGCAATGTAGGTGGTCTTGCCGCCGGGCGCAGCGGACATGTCCAGAATGCGCTCGTTTTCCTGCGGCGCGAGCGCCATGACCGGGAGGAAGGACGCGGCCGCCTGCAGCATGTACTGCCCAGCAAGGTACTCGATCGTGCCGGCAATGGGGACATTCGACTCGAACACTTGCAGGCCGACTTTGGACCACTTCTCGAGGGGCTCGATGTTCATGCCGCGCTTCACCAGGGCCTGGACGAGATCGCGGCGCTTGGCCTTCAGCGTGTTCACGCGAATCGTTGTCGGCCGCGCCTTCTCCATCGCCTCGAGAAAGTCGACGACCTCGCTGGGCGGGAAGAGGCGCATGATACAGTCCATCAGAAACTCGTTGTACTCGTACAGCTCGATGAGGTCGGCGCGCAGGAGGTCCCAGTACTCCGCGCGCGCCCGCCCGTCCTCCCGCTCCTCCTTGAAGTTGGACAGCACGCGCAGCGTTTCCTGGATCCGATCGCGGAGCTCCTCGGCGGTGTGCGTCTGCCCGAGGAGCTGAACCTCTTCCCTTTCGTGGTCGCCGAGTACAGTGGACTTTTCGTTTCGGTTGTGAATGTCATCTTGATTCTCGGCATCCGCGAGCTGCTTTTGGGCCAACATGCGGCGCTTGTACTTCTCTGCCTTCACCTCAAAGTCATCGTCGTCCTCGATGGCGGCATCAAAATCCTCCTCGTCCTCAATTAAGTCGTCCTCCACATCATCGAAAACAAGATTATCTTCTTCGTGTTGCTCTTCTAGTTTTTCGAGCTCCTTCTTCTTGCTTACCTTTTCACTCGGCTTCGCCTTCTTTGTGACAGCCTTGCTCTTGGCTCCTTTGGCAACAGCCTTCTTCTTGGGCAACGACTTCATGAGCGGTCTGCAAACAAACAAAAAACAAAAAGGCAACGTGTAAACTGAATCTCATAAAGAGAAAAAAGGAAAGAGAAAGAGAGAGAGTGAAACAAGTATGCACACAGTGGAGAGCTCTCTCGTTAGAGATGTTAACATCTTAATTAGCATTTACGCTTGTACAACTAAGTGTACCAAAAGTGGTTGGGCAATGTGCATTTTGGTTGTTACGCTGTTATCTTTAAACGATCTGTTAACGGTTATCCTTATCAAATGAATTAAATGCTAAAAAGATTTACATAGCTCTCGCTATGCGCTTCAGGTTCGTCTACACTGTGGTAGTAGTACACACGTCTTAGGCCTCTTTCGAGAGCGAGAAGGACCGTGTCTTGTTGTCCTTGCCGCAGCTGACAATAAACGATTCGCCTGCGTACGTGACATCGAGCACACCGTCCGTGTGGAGAGCATCCATCGTGAGCAGTGCGCCGGCCGTAGAGCGCAGGTCGAACACGCGCACCGTCCCGTCCTCGCTGCCGGTGGCGAAAAGTACACCGCTGCCGCTCTCCGCATGCTCGTCCGCTTCATCCCAGATCCACGCAGCGGAGTAGAGCCACTGGCGGTGCCCACTGAAGGTCTTGACAAGAGCCTTCTGACGCGAGTCGTACAGCCGTGCGCGGTTGTCCGTGCAGGCCGTGAGGATCAGATCCGCCCCCGCCGAGGACACACTAGGCCGCACGGCTATCTTGTTGATGGCATGGTCGCCCGGGTACTGCGCCAGAAGCTGCGCCTGCGCCACGTCGAGGGACTTGAGCACGCCATCCAGACCTGCCGAGTAGAGCTGCTGCTCGTCGTGCGCCGCAGAGAAGCGGCACGACAGCACGGGGCGCGTGTGGTCGGTGAAGGACACGACGGGCGGCTTTTTGGAAGGCAGCGTGTCGCCGCCATCCGCAAGGCGGTCCCACTCAAAGACCTTCACGGTGGTGTCCCACGAAGCCGTCGCGACCAGCCTTCCCATCTTGGGCGAGACCTGCACCGAGTCAATGCCATCCGCGTGCGCCTGCACCGAGCCCAGCAGCTCCAGCTTGGAGGTGCTCGAGTCGAAGCGCCAGCCGGCGATGGTGCCGTCCTTGCTGCAGCTGGCCAGTCTAAAGTCCTCCGCCGCGCCGTGCTCACGCTGACGCTTCTGGCTGCTCCGCGTCGCGCCCGCCGCTGGCGCCGCCTTCACGGGATGCAGGCTGACCTCCTTCACACCCTCGCGGTGAAACGTACCGAGAGCAAGACAGTTCTCCCCATCCCACACGCGCACGCAGTGGTCGTACGCCCCGGTGACGAGCACTTCGGCGTTTCCGTGGAACGGACTCCGCACGCAGCTCACCCAATCGTCGTGCGGCAGCAGCGAGCTCTCTTTGGCCTGGAGCGCTGGTGTGTATTCAATGTTCAGCACGCTCTCATAACTGATACCGCGCCGATGAAGGAAACGCTGCAGACTACTCGTGATGAACTCGTCATTCAGCAAATAGTCGAACTTCTGCGACGCGGGCAACTCCAGAACACTCTGCAGCAGTGCATTCAAACCGTCCGCCAGAGTGCTCAGCGGAACGGAGTACACCTGCTCCGGCATGCTCTTTGCAAAGGTAGTCGTGAAGAAGGTGACAGCCACATTTCCCGAGGCTCCACTATCTGTTGGTTGTGTTTCATCCATCTTAACCTTATCTTCGTTCGCTTCTAAAGGAAAAAAAAAAGAAGTGTGTTAGTAAAAGAAAGACACAGATGACATAGTATAACAATAGAGGAGCATCTAGCGTCTAGTGATCCGTAACAAGGCTTCACAGGAACGTGTGCTTTGAAAAGTAAGAAGAGATCCAACCACAATAGTGTATTACGTTGCCTCGATACTGACACTGTTATCGACAAAACTACTGTTCCATACAGAATAGCGTCAAATCTCACAGTAAAGCACACGCTGCATGAAAAGAGAGCTTAAGAAAGAAACAAAAACGGAAAATAAAAAAATAGATACGCAACAAAAATGCGAATTCGTTAAAAAAAAAAAGAATAAAGACTAAGAAAAAAAAAGAGGATGAAGTCAATAAAAATCATCTATATATGTAACTTTTTTTTTTACAACAACTCAGATAATCAGAAGAAAAAAAATAGAAAAAGATTATGAGCCTAACGCAACGAGCACACATCTAAAGCACTATGAAGCGTGCATCGTGTAGACAGCGCTGTGCGCGTCTGGCAATCTGTAAGAATGGGAACCACTCCCACCAGAACCATGTAGCGGTTCACTGTGACGGCAACACAAAAAATAGATTCGCAATGCTCTCTCCCTCATTATACAGAGAAGAAGGAAGCACACGTCTCTTTCGAAGAGTACTTCGCATGTACTAAGCAGGCCATTCCGCAAGTAGTCAAACATCGGACACGTCGACGCGTTCACAAGGCTCTGTAGAAGCGGCTTCAGCCCGTCACTGAGAGTGCTCAGCGTCATGGAGTGCACCTGCTTCAGCATGCTCTTAGCAAAGGTGGTCGTGAAGAAGGTGACAATCGCATTTACGGTCGCGCCAGTCTTTGATGGGAATGCTTCATCTATTTTGAGTTGTGGTATGAAACAAAGACAAAGTAGTGTGGTCGTTAAGGAAAGAGAAAGATGGTATATGATAATCATTAAAGCACTCTTATTGCGGAGGGATCCATAAGAAAAGTTCACGGGAACTCGTCCCTTCAACATACATATAATACAAGAGTGCATTATGATTCACTCATATATTTTTTTTGGTGTTTAACACAACCGATCATCTGTATATGCAAGCTTTACATCTCACAGTAGCGCTCACGCTGTATGAAGAGAAGGCCTCAAAATGAAAACAAAAAACAAAACAAAAATCAGTGATACGAAAAGAAAAAGCGAATTATTCGTACACAAGTAAATAGAGAGAAATTAAACAAGAAAGCAAAAAAAGGAAGACCAAATCAAAAAAGAACATATATATACGAATTTCCTCTCCAGTAGTCTATATATTCAAGAAAGAAAGAAAAACAGAAAAAAAAATCGGTTCTATAAACGCATCCTCAAACGACACCATAGATGGCGGCAGCGGTACCGAACACACAACCCACGATACCGAGGACGAGAAGTAGATACATGGCGAAGTACTCCACCCACCCAACCTTCTTGAAACTCCATTGTCCGCAGTACATGACCATGATGGGGGGGGTAGATCAGGCCGACGAAACCGCCGCACAAGGAGCCAACAAGTCCCAGCACAATATTGATACTCGGAATGAAGAGACCGGCCACCAGCACGACAGAAGAAGAAATGGCGCACCAGAAGCAGTTCTTGTACCAGACCATGCGGTACACGTCCCACCCCATGTAATGGTAGTACACATCACGGATAGGGATCTGATGCAGCGCGAAGCCCACGCACAGCTTGATTACCATGCCGAAGTACGAGACCCACATCTCGGGGGAGTTACGAGGCTGGTACTTCAGCAGAATGGAGTCATTCACCTCGCTACCGAAGCGGCAGTACCCGAAGATGCCGGACATGAAGTAGAAGGTGCCGCAGGTGCCGAGACCGAGGCACGATACAAGGACCATCCTCCGGGGAGAGGCATCGTTCATCTGGTGGTAGATCTCGAATGCATTCATCTGCACAAGGCAGGCGAACAGAAGACTTCCGAGCCCGACAATAGCGCTGTTACCCGTGTTGAAGTAGTGGACGTCCGTTCGCCACCCGTTGACCTGCCAGTACTTGATGCAGTCCACCATCATGCACACGCAGAAAAACATGACCATCAGTACCGCCAGCGTGGACACGTGGCGGAGAGAGTCGATATTCTTGAGGAGACAAATGGGGAAAATGAAAACAAGCCAAATCATAGATGTGATGAGCCGGTTCCCACTTTTAGTCTGTAGGAAAGCAGGCACGGAGGGGTCATCGAAGATGGGCGTGAACAGGTTGCCGATCGAGATCACATAGCTGACATCAGTGCCCAAGCAGAAGAGAACAAGAAAGATGGAAATGATCATGGACGGCCAGTACCCGAGAATCGCCTGGGCAATATCAGGGTACGTGCGCAGTCCAGTGGCATCTGCAGCGCGGGCCATGAGGTACAGCGCGAAGATTGTGAAGAAGACGATGATAATCAGGATTATCATTGCCATGGCGAGTCCCATGCTGTTGAAGGCCGAAGGAAGACCCAGGATACCCGTACCAAGCGTGGCACTTCCGAGTGTGAAGGCACTCGCAACGTAGCCACCGGGGGGGATCATGTACTCGAAGCAACGCTTGCATTTGAGCAAAAATGCTCGACACCCTGTCCTCTTTGGGCGGTACCCCACTCTGTCTTCATCTTCTTCATCGTCGAACGGGTCAGGGGCGAACGAGCGACCCTCTTTTTTAGCGGCTCCGTCAAACGCAATGTGGGCCGCAGACACCTGTCGCTGCTCTTCACTGACAATTTCTTCAGCATTACCGGTGGTACGAGTAGGTTCGGTCGGGTCAAATACAGATTGTTCAGGACGGCTTTGCGACATTGTGATGGACAGGTATAACGGTAGTATAGTTAGGGTTATTGATTTGATGTGTTTTGAAAAGGAATGAAAAGTAAGAAATGAACAGAGATCTCTTTGATAACTGTAAAAGTATGAAGAGAAGATGTGAAAAGGACGACACTTTTATGTAGTCAGATGAGCACCACTAACTACACAACAGCATTCTACGGTGGTAGTAGCATAGGACACGTCAAAACTCACTCTATAGGGTCGAAGAAAGCTTAACACAATGAACACACGTCTCAACCACTCTGCACAGTCCACTGTGTAGATGGGCTGTGCGCGTCCGTCAGCCACTTGGGGTAAGAGTCACACGAGCAGAACTATCTAGCAGAGCACCGTGATGGCAGCACGAAAAATGGCTCCACCACGTCTTCACTTCACACATCCAAGAAAATGAAAAAGAACATGTCGCCTCCTCTTGGGTCTTCGCCCATAATGATGTCACCATTCAGCAAGTAGTCAAACTGATGAGACACCGACGCCTTCACAACACTCTGCAGCAGCGCCTTAAGAAAGTCAGTGAAAGTGTTCAGCGTAATGGAGTGCACCTGCTCCGCCATGCCCATTAAAAAAGTAGTCGTGAAGAAGGTGACAGCTGCATTTCGGTGGCATTCGTCCTTGTTGGCTCTGATTCATCTATTATTTTATGTTGTTGCATGAATGAAAAACAAAAGTATAGTAGTTCAAGAAAGAAAGAGAAGATACATACCAACAAAAAGATACATGTAGCATAATGCAACCAATAAGAACGTCCCACAGAAATGTGTGTGTTGAACAGTATTCCGCTCTCTCCCAGAATGGTGCCATACTATATCGTAAAATGTACCACATTTCAGTACAAAAATAGTTTTCGATTTATCAAGGCGGCACATCTCACAATAGCACCCGTCCTATATGAAGAGAGAGCTACATACATGAAAAGAGCGAAAACTAACCCAAAAAAAAACGTAAAAAAGGAAAAGAAGACCGAATTATTGATAAACATGAAACCTGTATATATTAAAAGAGAGTATATCGCTTTTCAAAAAAAAAAAGTATGTATAGTCACTTCTACATATATTCATTTGCATGTTTTTGAAACTACTGGACGTTTTAAAAAAAAAAGGGAGAAGGGGTAGAAAATTAAAGTAAAAAAAGAGCTCTTCATTCATCCTCAAACGACACCATAGATGGCGGCAATGGAACCGAACACGCAGCCCACAATACCGAGGATGAGAAGTAGATACATGGCGAAGTACTCCAGCCAGCCCACCTTCTTGAAGCTCCACTGGCCGCAGTACATGACCATAATCGGGGGGTAGATCAGGCCGACGAAGGCACCGCACAGAGAGCCCATCAGCCCAAGCACGGTCACGATGCTCGGAATGAAGAGGCCGGCCACCATCACGACGGAAGAGGAAATGGCGCACCAGAAGCAGTTCTTGTACCAGACCATGCGGTACACGTCCCACCCCATGTAATGGTAGAACACATCGCGGATAGGGATCTGATGCAGCGCGAAGCCCACGCACAGCTTGATCACAATACCAAAGTACGAGACCCACATCTCGGGGGAGTTACGAGGCTGGTACTTCAGCAGAATGGAGTCATTCACCTCGCTACCGAAGCGGCAGTACCCGAAGATGCCGGACATGAAGTAGAAGGTGCCACAGGTGCCCATGCCCAGGGCCGACACGAGAACCATCTTCCGGGGGGAGGCGTTGTTCATCTGGTGGTAGATCTCGAACGCATTCATCTGCACAAGGCAGGCAAAGAGAAGGCTCCCCAGACTCACAATGGCACCGTTACCCGTGTTGAAGTAGTTGACATCCGTTCTCCACCCGTTGGCCTTCCAGTACTTGATGCAGTCCACCATCATGCACACGCAGAAGAACATGACCAGTAGCACCGCCAGCGTGGACACGTGGCGGAGCGAGTCCACGCTCTTAAGCAGGCAAATGGGGAAAATACAAGCAAGCCAAACCATGGCGATGATAAGACGGTTTCCGCTCTTCGTCTGCAGGTAGGCGGGCACGGAGGGGTCATCAAATATCGGCGTGAACAGGTTGCCGATCGAGATGATATAGCTGACATCGATGCCCAAACAGAAGAGGACAAGAAACGCAGAAATGAACATGGACGGCCAGTAGCCGAGAATCGCCTGGGCAATATCAGGGTACGTGCGCATCCCGGTCACATCCGCAGCACGGGCCATGAGGTACAGGGAGAAGATCGTGAAGAAGACGATGATGATGAGGATGATGAGAGCCATGGCGAGTCCCATGCTGTTGAAGGCAGAAGGGAGGGCAAGGATACCCGTACCAAGCGTCGCACTGCCGAGTGTGAAGGCACTGGCAATGTAGCCACCCGGGGGGATCATGTACTCTAAGCAGTACTTGAACTTCAAGAGGAATCCTCGGCATCCGGTCGGTGTCGGTTTCGATTTCACCCTGTTGTCGTCCTCTTCTTCATCAAATGGGTCTGCATCGCATGAACGGGTATCTTTCTTGGCAGCTGCGTCAAACACGATGTGGGCCGCGGAGACCTGTCGCTGCTCTTCACTGACGAATTGTTCAGTGTGCCCGGCGGTACGATTTGTGTCGTTCGGGTCAAACACTGAGTGTTCAGGACGGCTTTGCGACATTTTAACGGACAGGTGTAACGGTAGGATGCTTGTGTTAATAGATGTGTAGTTCGTAGGATTTGAAGATGAAATAAAAAGAAAAAACGAAAGAACACAGATGTGTGATATATGTAAGGGGACTGAGAAAAGAATAAAAGGAGAAGAAACGTTATTTTAGTTACACAAAGATCACACAACAGTAAACCACAGTTGCAGTAGGATAGATGACATCAACAGTCACTCTGTGTGGCCAAAGTGAGCATACCCAACGACAACATGTCTCAACCATTATGAAGATGGTGCGTTGCTGAAGCAATCTGTGGGCCCATGTGTCGCCACGGTTGGGAGCCGCTCACAGCAGAAGTATGTAGCAATGCACTGTGACGGCAACGGGGAAATGGCTTTTCAATTTACGCGTTTTCTGCGTACAGGAACAGAAGTAGGCGTACGTATATTGTTTCCTCCATGAGCTCTTCGCACGTAATGGACTTGTCACTCAGCACGTAGTCAAATTTCTGCGACACCTGCACCTCAACAAACCTATGTAGCAGCGCACTACGAATGCACTGAGGGTGCATAGAAGCATCGCTTACACCTGCTTCGGTATGCTCTCTGCAAAGGTAGTCGCGAATATGGTGAGAACCAACTTTCGGTCAGCACAACTAGATGTTGTCTATGTTTCATTCATTTTATGGATTCTTTGGTATCGTACAAAAAAGAAAGACAAAGATGCGTTCAGAATAAGAGCGATACTATACAGCAAACCAATAGAGACAGATCTAGCATGCAGTAATCCAAGTACAGACTTAATACGATTGAGTCGGTTGTACACCATTTAATAGTTCAAACTGACCCATGCTTTACTTTAACGTTTTACTGACACTTTTCTTGACAAAACTCATGTTCTGTACATATAAGCGACCAATCTCCTAATAGCGTCCATGCTATACAAAGAGAAAGATTAAAAAGGGAAAATGAAAAAATGATCACAGAAAAAAAGAAATTAAAAAAAGCGAATTATGCGTAAACAATTGGAGAGTAAGGTAATCAAAAAACAAAAAAAAGAGAGAAACAGATCGAAAAAAAAGGTCCACTACATATATATATACATAGTGCTTTATCCCCAGAAAAAAAGGTTTTCGAAAGAAAAAACAATGAACAATGAAAGAACAAATCTAAAAAAAACAACATATATATGTAAAAACATATATATATATATATATATATAGTATTTTTCCCAAAAGAAACGTTTTCAGAAGAAAAAAAAGGAGAGAAGGGAAAGATTTATCATGAAAAAACTTTTATCGGTGCATTCTCAAACAACACCATAGATGGCGGCAGCAGAACCGAACACGCAACCCACGATACCGAGGACGAGAAGTAGATACATGGCGCAGTACTCCATCCACCCAACCTTCTTGAAACTCCATTGTCCGCAGTACATGACCATAATCGGGGGGTAGATCAGGCCAACGAAGGCACCGCACAGAGAGCCAACCAGGCCAAGCACCGTCACGATGCTCGGAATGAAGAGACCGGCGACCATCACGATGGAAGAAGAAATGGCGCACCAGAAGCAGTTCTTGTACCACGTCATGCGGTACACGTCCCACCCCATGTAATGGTAGAACACATCACGGATAGGGATCTGATGCAGCGCAAAGCCCACGCACAGCTTGATCACCATGCCGAAGTACGAGACCCACATCTCGGGAGAGTTACGAGGCTGGTACTTCAGTAGAACGGAGTCATTCACCTCGCTACCGAAGCGGCAGTACCCGAAGATGCCGGACATGAAGTAGAAGGTGCCGCAGGTGCCCATGCCCAGGCACGATACAAGGACCATCTTCCGGGGAGAGGCGTCGTTCAACTGGTGGTAGATCTCGAACGCATTCATCTGCACAAGGCAGGCGAACAGAAGGCTTCCCAGACTCACAATGGCAGCGTTGCCCGTGTTGAAGTAGTTGACATCCGTTCGCCACCCGTTCACCTTCCAGTACTTGATGCAGTCCACCATCATGCACACACAGAAGAACATGACCATCACCACGGCCAGCGTGGATACGTGACGAAGAGAGTCGACACTCTTAAGAAGGCAAATGGGGAAAATGCAGACAAGCCAAACCATGGCTGTGATGAGCCGGTTCCCGCCCTTCGTCCGCAGATACTCGGGTACGGAGGGATCATCGAAGATAGGTGTAAAAAGGTTACCGATCGATATCACATAGCTGACATCGATACCCAAACAGTAGAAGACAAGAAAGATGGAAATGAACATGGACGGCCAGTAGCCGAGAATCGCCTGGGCAATATCAGGGTACGTGCGCAGTCCTGTGACATCGGAACACCGGGCCATGAGGTACAGGGAGAAAATCGTGAAGAAGACGATGATGATGAGGATGATGAGAGCCATGGCGAGTCCCATGCTGTTGAAGGCAGAAGGGAGGGCAAGGATACCCGTACCAAGCGTCGCACTGCCGAGTGTGAAGGCACTGGCAATGTAGCCACCCGGGGGGATCATGTACTCTAAGCAGTACTTGAACTTCAAGAGGAATCCTCGGCATCCGGTCGGTGTCGGTTTCGATTTCACCCTGTTGTCGTCCTCTTCTTCATCAAATGGGTCTGCATCGCATGAACGGGTATCTTTCTTGGCAGCTGCGTCAAACACGATGTGGGCCGCGGAGACCTGTCGCTGCTCTTCACTGACGAATTGTTCAGTGTGCCCGGCGGTACGATTTGTGTCGTTCGGGTCAAACACTGAGTGTTCAGGACGGCTTTGCGACATAGTTATACCCTTGTGTGAAGGTAGTAGAGTTCGAATTGTTGATTTTTTTTTTTACGGTACGAGAATGGAAACTAAAAAAAAAAATGAACAGAGATTGTTTTAGAACCTATAAAGAGAGTACGAGGAGAGAAGAGATAGAAGGAACACTATAATAGCCACATAAATATCGTAATAAAAAATAAAAATATGAACAGTATCCCAAAGTGTTAGTGGAAATAGGAAACATCAAGCAACCACAGTACGGAGCGGCAGTCGCTAAGGCCTCAAGCCCCTCCCAGCAGAAGTGCCTAGCAGTGCCCGTGGCGGCAATACGAATGATGGCGTTGCTGCTTCCTTCCTTTCTATAGACAGGAACACAAACAAGTACATATCTTCTGCTCTCCACTGCCCGATCGTGATAACGTCGTCATTCAGCTAGTCCTCTTTTTTTTTTACCCGTGCCCCCATAACACTCTGCAGCAGCGGATTAAGACATTTGGTGAAAGCAATCAGCAGAACCGAGGGGACCTACTCCGTTAGAATCATTGAAAAGGTAGTACTGGGGAAGGTGACAGCCACATCTCCGGTGGCACCATTGTCGATTCCGTATGCTTAGTCTATTTTATCTTTCTTTCGGTCTTGTTTGAAAGAAAAAAGAGGTGTTGTGGTTAAACAAAGGGAGAAATGAGATACAACGATAATAACTGCACAATTAATGCAAAGGATCAACAAACCACTTCACAACAATCTATCCGTTGAAATTTACCTTCTGGTATAACACGCACAGTGCATTACTCTCTTTTATCGTTTTTTTTTTTATCTGGACCAAACTAATGTTTAGTAGATCGAAGCCCCACTCCTGATAGTAGCATAGATGCTACATAAAAAGAAAGTACAGATAAAATGAAGAGAAATTAACAAAAGAATCCTATGTAACCGAAATCCACTTTATAGAAAAGTGTAGTGATAAAGTACTATCGAAAATAAAAAAGAGAAACAAAATACAACAATGAGGATAAATAGAATCAAAAAGAACTAATACATTCACATGTATAAACTATATACATATGTGTAGAAGTCTTATAAACAAAATCCGTTTTTTTTTTTTAAGTAGATGTATATATATATATATTTGACCATGTAATAAACGTTTTCGAAAGAAAAAACAATGAGAGAAACAAATCAAAAAAAAATAACATATATATATATCGTTTTTTCCCAAAAGAAACGTTTTCGAAAGAAAAAAAAAGGAGAGAAGGGAAAGATTTATCATGAAAAAACTTTTATCGGTGCATTCTCAAACGACACCATAGATGGCGGCAATGGAACCGAACACGCAGCCCACGATACCGAGGAAGAGAAGTAGATACATGGCGAAGTACTCCATCCAGCCCACCTTCTTCAACGTCCATTGTCCGCAGTACATGGCCATAATAGGAGGGTAGATCAGGCCGACGAAGGCACCGCACAGGGAACCGACCAGTCCAAGCACCGTCACGATGCTCGGAATGAAGAGGCCGGCCACCATCACGACGGAAGAAGAAATGGCGCACCAGAAGCAGTTCTTGTACCACGTCATGCGGTACACGTCCCACCCCATGTAATGGTAGTACACATCACGGATAGGGATCTGATGCAGCGCGAAGCCCACGCACAGCTTGATTACCATGCCGAAGTACGAGACCCACATCTCGGGAGAGTTACGAGGCTGGTACTTCAGCAGAATGGAGTCATTCACCTCGCTACCGAAGCGGCAGTACCCGAAGATGCCGGACATGAAGTAGAAGGTGCCGCAGGTGCCCATGCCCAGGCACGCCACGAGAACCATCTTCCGGGGAGAGGCATCGTTCAACTGGTGGTAGATCTCGAATGCATTCATCTGCACAAGGCAGGCGAACAGAAGGCTTCCGAGACTCACAATGGCACCGTTACCCGTGTTGAAGTAGTGGACATCCGTCCGCCACCCGTTGACCTTCCAGT
The DNA here is from genome assembly GCA_000482145.1 of Strigomonas culicis. Classification (NCBI taxonomy): domain Eukaryota; phylum Euglenozoa; class Kinetoplastea; order Trypanosomatida; family Trypanosomatidae; genus Strigomonas; species Strigomonas culicis. Next base: position 50,305 of record AUXH01000006.1, read on the forward strand.
ACTTGATGCAGTCCACCATCATGCACACACAGAAGAACATGACCATCACCACGGCCAGCGTGGACACGTGGCGGAGAGAGTCGACGCTCTTAAGCAGGCAAATGGGGAAAATGAGAACAAGCCAAACCATGGCTGTGATGAGACGGTTTCCGCTCTTCGTCCGCAGGTAGGCCGGCACGGAGGGGTCATCGAAGATAGGTGTAAAAAGGTTGCCGATCGAGATCATATAGCTAACATCGATACCCAAACAGTAAAGAACAAGGAAGGCAGAGATGACCACAGACGGCCAGTAGCCGAGAATGGACTTGGCAATATCAGGGTACGTGCGCATCCCGGTCACATCGGAACAGCGGGCCATGACGTAGAGGGAGAAAATCGTGAAGAAGACGATAATGATGAGGATGATGAGAGCCATGGCCATTCCCATGCTGTTGAAGGCAGAAGGGAGGGCAAGGATACCCGTACCAAGATTTGCACTGCCGAGTGTGAAGGCACTGGCAATGTAGCCACCCGGGGGGATCATGTACTCGAAGCAGTACTTGCACTTCAAGAGGAATCCTCGGCATCCGGTCGGTGTCGGCTTCGACTTTAGCTTGTTCTCGTCCAGTTCCTCATCGAAAGGGTCGGCATCGCATGTACGGGTGTCTTGCTTTTCGGCTGCGTCAAACACGATGTGGGCCGCGGAGACCTGTCGCTGCTCTTCACTGACGAATTGTTCAGTGTGCCCGGCGGTACGATTTGTGTCGTTCGGGTCAAACACTGAGTGTTCAGGGCGGCTTTGCGACATAGTTATACGCGTGTGTAACAGTAAAAGAGATAGGATTCTTGTGTTTTTTTCGTTAAGAGAATGAAAACTAAAAAGAAATAAAAACAGAGCTTTTTTAAAAAACTGTAAAGAGATTAAGAGAGGAGTTGAAAAGAAATGAGGGGTATATGAAATAGAGCAGCATGCTGTAATGGATACCAGTATCCCAAAGTGTTAGTAGAATTGGACAGCATGAGGTGGCAGTAACTAGCTTTTGTAGCAGCTGCCACCAGAAGTAGTTGGGAGTGCACGGAAACGCTAATGCAAAAAAAAAAGACCTTTCGATGTCCTCTACTTTCAGCCAGAAAGAAATAGGCCGCGGAAGAAATGTTATAGTAGCTACATGAACATCATAGAATGCGACCCAGTGTCCCACAGTGGTAGGATCATAGTATGTAAACACGGCAGCCTCAAGCAGTGTGTTCGCTACGTCAAAATAGACACCAGCATGGAGTCAAACATACAGAGAACACAGACACAGGAAAGAGTGAGGAGTAGCGAACGAGGGGGTGAAGTGTGAGCGTATTTATCTTAGACGACCCGCTGGAGCTGTCGTGAGCTCAGCAGTAGGTACGGGACCTGTGAAGGAGGTGTTGTGGTACAGAATAATGAAGGAAACAATCGCAACGAATGTCAGAAAGCCCCAGATGTAGACATCGCCGCTGTGCCATCTCCACTGCCGACGAGGAACGTGCGCCTGTGGAAACGCCATTAGCGGTAATATCGTTGATCGAACAATCTTTGTGATGTGTTTCCGCGGAAAGGAGACCTGTTTATCAACGGTAGCAACTAGAGGAGAAATCGTAAGAAGAATGAACAATGGGGAAGAGAATGAAAAGGCGTGCTCGACAGCAATATGTAGCAAGCCCGAAGAAACGGAGCTACTATCAGTCAACTCGTACATGAAAAACAAGAATAAAACTCAAGGGCCAATTACACAGTGATGTTGCATTCAAGAAGCAGAAGCAGCTGATGCATGCAAGAAAAGCACATTTTTTAACCATTCTGAAGAGTGAGCGCTGTGGCGGCACTGTGCGCACCCATCACTCACGACGGTTGTGGGCCGCTCCAAGCAGGAGTATTGAGGAGCGTGCTGTGACGACAGTATGAAGACTGCACCCGCGACATCCTCCTTTTCCACACACAGGGAAATGAACAAGCACTTGTCTGCCGCCATCAGATCCTCACTTGTGGAACAGAAAGTCAGTTCCGTGACGCGCAATAGCAGATGCAGCACCGACAGCTGCGGGTCGATGCACAGCTTCTTGTCGAAGGTAAAAGCGTTGTTGGCGTGAAAGAGACCAGTAAGCCACGAGCCGGGCGGGGCTCCCCCCAGCCCCACAATGGAGGAGAACGCCGGTCGCGCAGACACATGCAGCAGCGCCACTTCGTGCACCACCTCGATTGTTGGCAGGTCGTCAAGGAACAATTCAAGCACTTGATCTTTTACGGAGTAAATGGCTGTGAGAGTCATACGAAGGGAATGTGTCTTGACGAAACGAAAGAAGCATAGGAGAGACTTTGGTATCCACACAACCGTGCATCACTGCATTACTGCAACGCGCACCTGCTTAAACGCAAGAAAAGATTGCTTTGCACAAGGGCAGTACTATCTCTTCTGTTCACTAGTTCACGTTTTGTTTTTTATTACTTACTTTACAATCAGAACCATCATACTCTAGTCGGACGCCTTCAAGTACTCGTCTGTCACAAACGCGCAGGTGCCTCTGCGCTTCAAAAGTGCCCGGTTGCTCACGAGCAGAGACACCTTATCCTGCTGTACGGACTCCACCAGCGCAAACCCGACCACCACCGCATCCCGGATACTTTGCTCAAACTCCGAGAATGGTATCCGATGCGACGTTCCGTCTGGTAGTGTCTCGTACTCGGAAGCGTTTGACACCGCAAGAATGCGCCTTTTCAGTGTAACGTCATCAGCGGTCACGAAGTGAATGGTGGCCGCCTCCACCTTCCTCTTGGCTGTGACATCACCCTCCACCTCATCTTCCACCATGGGCATCAGCGTGCTCATGGAATGGGCCTCGCGCCCGCCGAGCGTGGCCAGCCGCAAGCTCGCCACGTCGTACGTCACGAGCACCGGCCTCACCGGTGAGGTCGGTGTGCCGAAGAAGTACCGCAGCCAGCGCCGTCGCTGCACCTCTGCATCCGAAAACAGCGCCGGCTGCCGCAGTGAGTCCACCAGAAAGAGACCAAAGCGCAAGTCATTGTCCCGTGGCGCATCATCCGGGACGTCCACAATCTTCCTTGCTCGCACTTCGCCGAAGCGCTCGGCGGCGCGCTGATAAAGCTTCATCCGCAGCCACGCACTCTCGACAATAAACACGCGGTCGATATCGACCGCGGAGATGACATCCAGCAGCGTGTCCAGCGGGTGGACCAGAGGCGCGTCGTGGTCGCCATGCGCCTTGGGTGGCTGCTCGGCCCGCTCCACCTCGTAGCGGTCGACGGTGCCGTAATCCAAGAAGAGGCCACCGACGCGGCAGCGCTCATCGCGCGCGACGCGCTCCATCCCCACGCGCGCGAGCTGGCGGATGCCGTGCACGTAGAGCGGCGCATTGCTGGACCGGGTGCAGCCGGTGAACACGTGCAGCCCGGGGACAAAGGACAGCTCTTCCTCCACGTCCAGCGGGTACTGCACACAGAAGAGCGACAGGCATGTCGCACACCCAAAGCAGGGATGGGACGGCTCCCCGTCCAGCAGCAGGGGGTGGTACCCGAGCCGCACGGCGTACTGCAGGAGCCAACTGATGTAGTGACTCTTGCCGCACTGGCGCCGGTCGCTCACGAAGAGTATGCGGGGTCCCATCGACTCGTTGCGCTTCGCATTCGCGCGCGCGTGCTCCAGATGGGCGTGGATATCCAGCAGCGAGTGCATCCAGACGGACGCGGTGAGGGTCACGAAACTCCGCTGCAGTGTCCTCACGGCGCCCGTCACGGTGATGGTGCACCCCGTCACGGAAAACACGCGGAAGAAGCGCCCCGGGGGGAGCACCACGGGCTGCTCCAGCGGCACCTCCTTGCCGCCGATCTCCGCCCACGCCTCGCTCTCGTTGTGCGACCTGTAGAGAATGAGCTTCGTCCCATCCTGCTCGCGCGGCGTCGTGATGCGCAGCTCCCCGTACTTGGGGACGACAAACTCTTTGCTTTCTTGTTTAGAAACCTGCATTCTAGAAGAGTCAGAAGGAGAGAGAGAGAAAGGGGTGAGAAAGGAAGGGATGCACAGAGGATTTCACTTCAGCTTCTTCGCAATCAGACGAGCAAACGATAATTCGCACGATCAAGACTGTTGATAGCGCAAGCCTTACACTGCCAACTTACAATAACACAACTACTATCCGTCAGTATAGCACTCCTTACACTTCCTTCGCCTCCAGAATCCAGCTGTTGTAACCAGCCGGCAGCTGCGGTGCGGGCGCCTCCGGTTGATCTAGCAGCTCCTCCTCCGGAGGCCCGCCGCTTCTCGATGTCATTCGCCGCAGCAAGTGTGCCTCTTGCAACACCTGTGCGACCGCTAGGAGGACCTTCGTATCGTTCTGCAGCATGCCCTTTGCACTCTCTCTCTCCTGCGGGTCATCCACCTGACGCCGCAGCTCCTTTATGATACTGTAGACGTCTCCCGTGCTGATGCCTTGAACTGACTCGGGCAGGTGAGCGGGTGGGAGAGGAGGCAGCGGGTAGTTTTCGGGAACGCCTTGTTCCGCATCGTTGGCATCGTCATAGGAACTAGAGCTGACGTCACTTCCTCTTTCGAAATCAGAAAACGCGTCGTCGTCCATGTGTAGTGAAGGGCACCTGTTGCAAACTAAGAAAAAAAAAGTACAGAGAGGTAAGTAGAGGAAAACGATACAATAGTGAGTCAGAGTCACAACTCAAAAGAAAAAAAAAAAAGCAACCCCATCTAACGAAGAAACAAAAAACATACACACGAAATAAGCATAGAGTTTTTTTTTTTGTTTTACAGATGAAACCAAATCCAGAGCGTACATTTGCGAGTTTTAAATAGTACAAGTGTTGTTTTGTTCTATTTTACATGTTCATTTATACATTGATCATTGATTACAAATCGGCGTTTATAAACCATCTACCAAGGAAGCTATTATTGGCTGGGCAACGGCAGGTTCGCCGCCATGACGGCGGTCTTCACTACCTCGACCACCTCTTCGCCCGCCTTCTGCGTGCAGTCGAGCAGTCGGCGGACGATGAGGGAAAGCCGATCACGGTTTTCTTGGAGCGCAATGTCCCTTTTCATTTCCTCGGCGACAACCGCACTTGCTTTCTCGTAGGCCCGCTCGTAGCGCTCGGTCGCCTCGCGGCTTTGCGCCACCTCCTGGTTCGCCTGGCCGCACTCGCGCTGCAGCGCCTCCACCATGCGACCCATCTGCTCCCTCGCGACACGCAGCTCCTCGAGCTCCGCCCGCTTGTTGTCGCGCGTCAGCTCGTAGTCGTTCGACTCGTACGACTTCTTGCTCATGAGGGTCTTGAGCTCTCTAAATTTGGCTTGCAGGATCTTCTTGGTCTGCACCGCCTCGTCCCCCTCCGACACCTTGGCGAACTTCTGCTTGTAGTTCGAGTTGCTCGCCTTGATGACCGAGATGGTCTTCTCGAGCTTGAGGATCTCCTTCTCCATGCGCTTGATCCGCGTGTCGAGCGAGTCGCCGCGGTACTGCAGGTCCTCGCGCTCCTTGGCCGACGCAATGACGAGCTGCGCCTGCGACAGCCGCGCCTGCGCGGGGTCCATCCTGCCGACGAGCACCTCGTGCCGGTTGCGGATCGCCTTGAGGCTGCGGAGCCGCTCCTGCAGCTCGCTCTGCAGCGCGCGGCGCTCCTCCTCCGCCAGCTTCGCCTCCATCTTGAGCATGCTCTGGTGCACCGCGATCTCCGTCTCGCGCTCCTGCACGTCGGCGGCGAGCTGCGCCTTGCGCTGCTCCAGGTCCACGAGCCTCTCGCTCTTCTGCTGCAGCTGCCGCTTGAGGCGGCTCAGCTGCAGCTCGATCGTGCCGATCTGCACCAGCTCGTCCTCGCGCTGCTGCTCCAGCTTCCGCATCTCCTGCTCGCTGTGGCCCACCTCCAGGTTGATGGTCATGATGCGCTCCGCTGCGCGGGCCTTGGTCCCCTCGAGCTTCTCCATGTCCATCTTGGACCGCCGCAGCTCCTCTCGCACGCGCTTCACCTGCTGGTCCAGCACCTTGTACTGCTGCTCCAGCTCGTCGTGCGTGGACTGCAGCAGATTGATCTTCTCGTGCAGCTCCCTCCGCTCGTCCTCGGTCCGCTCGCCCTTCGCGCGGTTGACGCGCTTCTCCATCTGCTGCACGCTAAACTCGATGTTGTAGAGCACGCCCTGCTGCGTGAAGGACTCGCTGTCCAGCTGGTTCACCTTGGCGGCCAGGTTCTTCCCCTGCGCCTGGGCGCCACTAATATGTGCGAGAAGGGTGTTCTGCGACTCGCGCACCTTCGCCAGGCCCTGGTTCGACGAGAACTGCTGCTTCTTGAGCTGCTCAATGTCCTTCTCCAGGTTCTTGCTCGTCTTGTCCGCGTCCGCGAGCAGCTGCGTGATGAGCTCCGTCTGCAGCTGCATGTCCGCCGCCGCGTCCATCTCGCCGTCCAGCCGGCTGGCAGCCTCCTCACGGCGCTTCTCGATCGCGACGAGCTCCGCGGCGCGGCGCACGAGGTTCTCCTTCATGTCCTGCAGCTGCGTGAGCAGGCTCCGCTTGTCGCGCAGGGCGCGTGCCACGCGCTCGCGCATCGCGCTGACCTCGTCCTCTATCTCCTGCACCTGCTGCGCGACGGGGGGGATGGCGTCGCGGTACTGCTGCGCCTGCCGCTCCCGCTCCTCGATGGTATAGTTGATCACCTGCGTCTCTTCATTCGCGTCGTCCAACTCCTTCTGCAGCTCGCGCTTCATGTCCTCCCGCTGCTGCACCCAGGCCGTGCCCTCCGCGTACTGCTGCGCGGCCACCTGGATCGCATTGTCTCGATCGGCAATCGTGCGAACCACATTTTCCCACTCGTCCAGCAGACCGCCGCGGTCCTCGTGGATCTTGCGGTACTCGTCTGCGCACCGGTCGAGCTCGACCTGGGTGTGCTGCGTGGCGAGGATTTCCTCGTCTAATTGCTTCTGCTCCTGCGCCACCTTCTTGATGAGCTTGTCGATCGTGAGCTGCATCTGCTTGAGCTTCGCCTCGTCCTGTTTCGAGTACTGCGCAATGGCCAGCTCGTCCTCCTCCTTCTGCCGACGCGCCTCGTCCCACTGCTCGAGCTCCTCCTGGTTGAAGTCCATCGCCTCCTTGAGCTCCTCGATCTTGAGGTTGCCTTGAAAGATTTGGTTCTGCAAGGACGTCATCTTGTCGCGCAGGCCCTCCTCGTCACGCTCCAGCTCCGTCTTCTTCTGCTGGAGCCGCCCGCACTCGCGCTCCATCAGCTTCCGCATATTCTCTTCGGACATCAACTCGCGCCGCTTCGACTCCACGAGGCTCTGTGTGTTGACAATTTCAGCACGGACATTGCCGAGGTGCTCCTTCATGAATTGCAGCCGCTTCTTCTGATCGTCAATCCCACGTGCCTTCTCCTCCAGCTGCGCCTCGTTGCGCGACAGCTGAGCGGTGAGCTCCTTGTTCACCTTGTTCAGCATCTCCAGAGGCAGCGCCTCCGCTGTCGCGTCTATAACATCGAGGTTCATCCCTGTGCTCTGTTTTAATGTAACCAAAGCAGGTTTCGTAGTAACTCCTACAAACAGCAATAGACAAGAGAGAGAGAGAGAGAGAGAGAGAGAGATACGTGTATCCTCATAAAGTTCAAGAAGATGGATGTCGTCACACACAGACATGCCCACAGACATCATTTAATATATATTGAAGACAAGAAGAATAGATGCTGGAGGTTTTGTAACTGGATATTCGATTGATCGCTTTGAATGTATTAGATATTAAAAAAAACGATAATTATTCTTTTTGAAGGATGTTCGAATCGCGCAGGGTTTCAACCAGCAACAGTTGATTCTCAGCCACTTCCGCCGGATCATCAAAATCTGGAAAGGGTAGAGAGGAGACTTGGGTGAACTTTGGATAGCGAGACAGCAGCGTTGCGACGGCAGGGGCAAAGACAGCCTCAAATCGGAGCTCGCCAATCTCGGTCTGCAGACAGACGTGCGAGTTTGTGCCACAGTGCACCACCTGCGCTTCGCCCTCGTACTGCATCATGAGGCGACAGCATGTCGCTGACACGAGGCGCACGCGAGCCGCAGCGTCCAGCTCCACCGAGGCAGGGACCGTGTGTGCGTACTGCGCCGACGGTGGCTGCAGTTTGCGAATCGACTCCTTCACATACACGTCGACAGACGTGTCTAGATTCGTTTCCTCCGTCATGAGAAGGGTCATCTCGGCCACCCGCTCGCGCAGCTGGAGCAGGAACGTCTCGCGCTTGGACTTCTGCAGCTCGGTCAGGGGTGTCACGCCGGCGGTCTCGCGAAAGGTGTCGCTGTTCGCAATGCCGAGCACGCGGGGCAGGTCCAGCGGCACGGTCTTGCGCCACTCCAGGCGGTTCGCCGCAAGCACGCCCACGCTGTACGCCGCGACCTGCTGCATGACATCCGCCCACGTGTTCATCTGGTTGGCGGAGAAGGTGACGTGGAGCGAGTGGGTGCGCGCCGTGGTGCGGCCCTGGTGCACCATGCCGCGCGGCATGTACAGCACGTCACCCGCCTTGAGCGTGAAGAAGTACTTGGGCTCCGGGTACTCGTCCAGCTGGAAGTCCTCGCTCGAGTGCCGCGTGAGAACGCCCACCTCGTCGAGTGGGTCGTAGAGGCGCCACTCCTTCTCGCCCTCCATTTGGAAGAGAAAGACGTCCACGTCGTCGTAGTGCGGCGCGAACCCCTGCGTCCCCGCCGGCGTCCAGTAGCTGTTGAGCCCGCAGTAGCACCCGAACTCGCGCTCCATGAGGGAGATGAAGGCCGAGTCGCTCTCCATGTACTCGTGCGGCCGCAGAAAGCGGACGGACCACCCGCTGTCCATGCACTGCTTCAGCTCCGCCGGCGTTGTGACGCCCTCCGACTTGTACGTGACGCGGCACCCCTTCTCCTTGTCAAAGCGCACCACGCTGATGTCCGTTCCAAAGTGCAGGGGCCGATTCTTCGCATGTTTCAGCATCAGCTCGGTCGACCACTGGATGGGCGGGATGTGCAGCTTCTCATTACCGGAAGAAAAGTGGTGTGGGTCGCCGTGCGAACACAGCAAGTGTTTCTTTTCAAAGTATGTCTTGAAAAACTCAGAGCGGGACACTTTCAGAAAGTACTCAAAGAAGACGTGGTGCGTCTCCACATTCTCTGTATGATGAGAGTGCTTCAATTTCTTCGTGTCGCCACCTGCCTCCTCGGCCTTGGTGACCTGTCGCTTCTTCGATCCTTTCATGATGATGGCGCTACCTCAGAACAAGAATCACAAGACAAAGAAGAAGAACAAAACAGTCTGTGTATGTACATGCAGGGTGAAGGAAATACAAAAGAGCAAAGCCCCACACCGTAACTGAAAATGTGTATTAATCAGAAAGTCGTACAAAGAGGAAGATTGTTTTTTTTTTCTCGCCTAGAACCAGAAAGTGTATACGTCCACACTGATCGACGTATGATTATTGTTGTTATATAGGGACTTCTCACCCATGAAACCGAACACGGGTCGTGTATTAAAAGAAGACAGAAAAAGAAGAAAGAATGAATTGTATATGAGGACAAAAAGCCCGGGAAGGTTCATGCAGCACATACGGAATTACAGGGAAAGTGTGTCCGCGCTCCAGAAGAGGACACAAGACAGATGAGGCGGAAAGCGTGAGCGATACCAAGTAGGTTGGTAGCCATCTCTCACACTCTTCAGTGTCTTGGGAGATTCGGTGAGCGGTTACGGCAGCTGGGGGAGCGCAAAGGAGAGAATCGACACGGCATCCAAGTCGTCCTCCTCGTGCTGCACCTCATCTACAGTCATTTGCTCCAGGTTCTTGAAAATGGTGACCAGCGCCGTGATCACGTCGCGTTGGACCTCCTGGAGCGGCTTCAGGTTGTACTGCTTGATGATGTCCAACAGGGCCTCCTCCTCCTTATCCTTGTGCACGTGGTTGATGCGGAGCAGCTCACAGATGTGGTGGAGCCGCTGGCGGAACTCGAGCACGGCGATGCCGGCGATGTCGTCCGTCTCCAAGAAGCGCTCCTTGCCACAGTAGGAGACGGAGAAGACGTAGAAGGTCCCCTCGTCGTCGCTGAACGTGGCGTACTGCAGGCGGTAGGCGAAGAGCAAGAGGGACATCCAAAACTGCTTGGGCGACTCGATGGCCGTCGAGAAGCTCGCGAGGAGCTTGTCAAAGAGCAGATTGAGCTGGACGGGGATGATGATATCGCCGTCCTGCCACCGCAGGCAGCTCGGCGAGTGAATATCGGGTGCCGCGGAGAGGTCGCTGAAGAGCCCAACCGCCAACTCCTTGGAGTGCGCATACGAGCTGGACGAGCTGGTCACCTCCACCGACTGGGCCACAAACGCCACGTTGGTCATGACACACACCATGGCGGCCAGCTTGTCTAACTGCTCCAGCAGCTTGCTGGCGTCGACAATGTCGCGGAAGGGAACAAAGTCCGCTAGCTCAAACTTAATGTGGTTCTCCATGTCCACGATCGCCACCAGCTTGTCGTAGCTCAGGTTCTTCTGCGCGCACCATTGCTTCACCGTTTGGACGTTGTCCCCGTGCCGCGCCGCCTCCTGGCGGAACAGCAGCACCGCCTTCATGACCGCCACGATGTCGCTGCGCAGGCCGCAGCACATGGAGCGCATCGCGTTCTCCGTCTCCTCCATCGCACGCGCGACGTTGAAGCGGCGGCTGCCCGTCTCCTGGGCGCCAACGGTGAAGGGCGAGAGACTGCTCGTCACCGCGGCGGCCAGGATCATGAGCGACTCCAGGCCGGTCAGGAAGCCGTAGTAGACAAGCATACCCGACTGCGGCGAGACGGGGATCAGCTGCAACATGCGGCCAATAAACGTGTACAGGTACTCGTCCACCTCCACCTCCGCCTCCGCTTGTGCGCTGGACAGAATGAGCGAGCTCCAGTGCGTGTGGTGCTCCGCGTAAATCTCCGGCACGCGCTCACCGGCCGCCATCGGGTCCTTTGCGTCGATAATGCAGCCGAGGTGCGTGAGCGTGTTCATCGACGACGCGATCGTTTCGATGTGCGGCTGGTTGTGGCAAATACTGAAGATGGCGACCGGATTCGACACAATCTGCAGGCAGTGCAAGGACAGCTCGTCGATCCGCGAGTTCTCGATGGGTGACTGGGGGTGGTCTGCCAGCGTCGCAATCTGCGCCGCCGGGAACAGGCAGAAGTAGAAGCCCTGCTGCACCCGCCCCACGCGGCCCCTGCGCTGCGCAATGCTGCCCTTGGACACCCACTGCGTGACGAGCGGCGGATACAGCACGGAGGCCGGCTTCTCCTTCGAGATCTTCGGCCGCTTGACCAGCACGAGGTCAATCACAAACACCACATCCGGCAGCGTGATGGACACCTCGACAATGTCGGTGGCCAGGTACACCTTCTGCAAGTTGGGCGACTGGCGCTTCATCGCGGCCTCGATCTCGGTCAGCTCCACCGCGCTGTGCCACGGAATGGCGTCGACGCGGTGCCGCAGCTGCTGCAGCAGCAGCGCCTGCATCGCCTCGACCTGCGCCCTGCCGGGCAAAAACACTAGGATGGAGTGGTTCGGCAGCGACATGTTGTTGAGAAACATAATCAGGTTCTGTGCAATGTACAAGTGCTTGTCCATGATGGACTTCTCGACGACCCGCTTCTCCATCAGCTGCTCTGGGACCGTGTAGTCGAAGCCCATGAGCGTGCACACGTCCTCCAGGAAGTAGTCGTGGATGGGGTGCTCCGGCTCGCTCTGCTTGTACGTGGCCACCTTGAGCCCGCTAAAGTAGTCCTCCCAGTCGCCCGTGTTGAGCGTGGCGCTCATCAGAATCAGCTTGAACTTGGACTTGCCGCTCCGAAGCGCCAGCCGCAGAAGGGCCACCATGACCTCGATGTCCGGCTGCTGCTCGTGAAACTCGTCGAGCACGATGTGGGTGTACGGGATCTCCTCCGGGTTCTCCAGCAGGCGCAGCAGCAGCGTGTAGCTGGTCATGTACCAGAGGCGGGTCTGCTCGTCGCCCTTCTTGTCCCCGCGGATCCAGTACCCCACGTCCTCGCCCACCTGCTCCCGCCGCAGCATCGCGACGCGGTTCGCAATCGCCACCGTGGCCGTGCGGCGCGGCTGCGTGCTCACGACGCGCGTCTCGGTCGAGAGCTCCACCAGCGCCTTGGGGATCGACGTGCTCTTGCCGCTGCCGGTGTCGGTGCAGACGAACACGACGTCGTGCTGGTCGATGAGATCCAGAATGACGGGTATGTCGAGGCGCTCCTTGACCACGTCGTGGAAGTGCACCACCTCCTGGTGCGTGTACTTCTCAAAGAAGAGCTGTTGAGACGTTTCCATGGCGCACTGGCGCTCGAACATGGCCTCGTAGTTCTTCTTGTACTCGGGGTTCTGCTGCATCTCCGCCTCGTGCTTCCGCTTCGCCTCCTCGCACTCCTTCTCGTACTGCTCCTGCACGCGCTGGCGCTGCTCCTGCTTCCACTTCTCCTTGTCCTCGTAGCGCGACCGGCGGCCGCCGCCGGCGCGTCGGTCGCCGCGCGTCTCGCCGCGTGCCTCGGACCGCCGCAGCCCTTCCTCCCGCGCAGGCGGCGCGGCGTCCTGCTGCGTCGCGGCGCTGGGCTTGGCCGCCTCCGAGCGCACCACCTTGTCTGGAAACAGCTGGGACAGCTTCTCCAGGATGTTGGTCTCACCACCGAGCTCCTGCTCGCCCATCTTGGAGCGTGGCTTGGGTACGAAATCTGACTGCACCTCCTCCGGCTTGGCCGGCTGAGCAGGCTTCTCATGCCTCTCGTGTTTATCGGACTTGTCGGCTTTTTCCTGCTTCTCGGATTTCTCCGGCTTCTCTTGCTTGTCCTGCTTGTCCGACTTGTCGTTGCGCTTTTTGCGACGATCCTGCTTCTTCTTGTTCAGGTACTCGACCGCGCCCTTGGACTGCTCCGTTTTTCCTGTCTTCTGTGCAAGCCACTGGATCGCGCTTTCACCCTTCTCCGCGTCCCAGTGATTGGTGTCCGGCGCATCGTCCTCGCGTGCAGGGTCGGTGAAACGCTTGATTTTGGGCTGCGGGCGTTTACTCATGGCTGGTCAATAGCAACGCTGCACGGATGTAAACAAAAAAAGAATACAATATGATGAATACTAATACTACTGCATACCAAATGAAGCGATCGGGATAAACCATATGCATGAGAATTGAAAGAAGGAAAACAAGAGTTCAGCATTGTATGCACGTACGAGATGAAACAAAAGAACAGATTGGAAAGAGGGCCGCTCCTATTCTTGAAGAGAAAAAGTGACGACTGAATTCAAAGCAAGAAGAAAACTAACATGTGAATAGATATATTCATTATAAAGTAGTCAGCAAGTAAAAACTGAAAACAACCAAGGTAAGGTTGACGCCATCCTGTTCAGGTAGAGGATTCACAACTAGTAATGACATCGTCTCCCTAGAGCGACGCTTTTACTTTTGTTTTCAACACTAGTTGACCTCGAACCTTGTCTTCCAGCATAGTAAGGGCCTCTGCGTTGCCGCTAACGAGCCCCTCCAGTAGAGGCTCCACGTGTTCGGGACGAAACAGGCCGTACGCACGCCCGATGTGTCTGGTGAAAACCAGAAGATTCGCCGCATACACATGACCACCAAAGTGAGAACACGGGAAAATGTTCACCTTCTGGCCCATTGCCGCGTTCTTCTGCTCAAAAAGGTCCACGAGAATAGGCCCACAGTAGCCGCACCTCGCGTCACGGGCCTTGTGCGCGCAAACGAATATAAAGATCTCGTCCGACCGATCCCTCACTGCCGCCGTCTTGGACTCCCAGGGAAGACAGCCGAATTCCGCCTCTGTGCTCGTGTATTCGGATATCTGCAGGCGGTCGTCCTGCGGTTGCACGTACAGCGCACATGCGCCACCCTTCCGATCCCTCTCATAGAAGCCTGTCAGATTCAGGCCCTCCGCACCGCGAGCCCGCATGGCCGCTTGCAGGGTCTTCATGTCGGGCACATTCTGCATTTTATTGTGCCACAGGGGTGGACGGACGGCGGTGGCCATAAAAAGGTGATCCTTCATCGCCATTTTGCCCTGCGCGGGAATGGCGCACGGGCAGTTTCGCCGATCAAACCCAAAAAGCTGAGGATCCAGACCCTCCACCGCTTCTCTCGTCTCTGCCGAGAGCAGCGACTCCCAGCCCGCCGTAGGCACACACGTCCGTTTTGCACTGAGCATGCAGCCCCAGCTGGACGTCAGTATGCAGCTCGCAAATGTTCTCATAGCCGTTACAAAGAAAGCAGAAACAACAGTGTACCTACATAATACGTTAAAAAAAGAAAGAAGAAACGTGAACAGCCAACAGTTGAAAAAAAAAAACAAATTTCAGACGTCAAAGATAAGGCTACTTCTTTCAATTAGGCAGAAAACAAAATTCGCTTTTGCAGCATCCTGATATGTATCACTTCGTTATGTTTCTCATCTCTAGCAGCTCCATCAAAAAAAAAAAATGACCACGGAGTATAGGTAGCCTTACTCTGAAGCAAGTCGAGTAGCCACGGCACGGCACTGTGCAAATCGGGCATTCCACTGGTTAAAGTACGTTTGTTTTTGCTCCTCTGTCCAGTTAGCGTTCATTTGTGGGTGCATCTGCTTCAAAATAAAGTCTCGTTTCCGTCGCTCAAATATGATGTCAGGGTCTTGATTGGTCCCGTATGCAGAAGGGTCAGCGGAGCGACTCGCCTTTCGGGAAAAAAAGGCTACACAATAGAGATACAGCACGGCGATCACAAGACACGTATTCTTCGCGACATGGTAGATAGTCTGATGCATTCTGTATCGATGCCGGCTGAACCCATAATTTCTCTCATCTGCGGCATACGCACACGTGCGAGTGCCCGAGTGTTGATTTGCATTGTCATCCATATGTGCCCGCGCTCGCGAAGAGGCATCGCTCTCTGCCTCAGGCGAGCTCTCCTGCTGCGCCCGCAGGAGCTGCTCGTAAGCGCCCCGCAGCTGCTTGAACTGCTCTGCATTACCACCGACGTCGGGGTGCATGTGTTTGGCCTTTGCATAGTACGCCTCTTTGATCGCCTTTGTGGAGCACGGTGCGGACGGGTCCAAGCCCAGCACTTCACGCGCACATGTCGCGCTCACTAAACGAAGCGCTGTACGCCTCATGGCAGCTAAGAGAAAACGTAGAGAAGATGGAGGGGAAGAGAAGGAAAGTAGATAACACAGCCACGCTATTTGATCGTACTCTGCGGTCCTTACTACCAACAGGTCCGCTCACCTTCGTGTAGAGGGAAAAACACTTAAATGACGCCAATTCGACTATACAAACAAACTCGCGCAAGCCTAGCTCAGCTTCATTGCGCCCTTCGCGCCGTTGCGGTAGGCGTCGTCCAGTTTCTCGACCACGCGGACGTACGACCCGTCCGTCCGGCCCACCGCGTCAACAAACTCGCTGCGGGTCGGGTAGAGGAGCCGCACCAGCTTTTCGCTCTTCTGGTCGGTGTTGTGCGAGTAGAAGTGGTAGCGGTAGTGAATGTTCTTCACCTCCTCCGACTTGAAGAAGCTACCGCAATGGGGACACGGAAACTTTGTAAACTCTGTGGGACGCTGTGGAAACACCGAGTTCAAAAAGCCCCGTATGCTCTGTCTCACCACGTTCGGGTTGCGCTGCGCCGAAGCGCTGGTCGCTGGGGCGGCGGATGAAGCGGCGCCGCTCCCACCGCCCACAGTACCAGAGGTGCTACGTAGAATAACAGCGAGGCCATCCCTCCACGCATCCGCACTGGGGCCACCGCCGCTGGCTTCGCTTTGAATACTGTCTCGTGCGTGCTTTAGCTTGAAGCGGATCAAGTCCTCCATCCTTCGACGCGTATCCGAGGACGCGATCTGATGCCATGAGCGAAGAAGGTTCAGCAGCAAGGACTGATACTCGTGCAGTGCCTCCTCCACCCACACGTTTGTCGCCACGTCAAACAGCGGGACGTACTCAGAAGCTAGCGACGGCAAGGCCTCTTCAATGCGAAGACGCAGCTTCTCCTCTTTCTTGCCCAGCGCGTTCTTAAACACAATGTCCACCACACACAGGGAGAGATACAGGTCCTGGACTGCCACCTGCGCGTTGTAGGAACCCTCGCGCTCCGACCCTGGAGGCAGCGGCTCCGCCTCCTTCGCCTCCCGCCTTTGCTTGGCGACCTCCTTGTAGCGCTCACTGCAGTCGCGAATGTGATTTTGGATGGCCATCCACGACTCTAGGTACCACTCCTCGTGGTCATTGATGGCCCATAAAATGCCGTCGAGCAAGTATTGGGTGTTCGCTATCATCGACGGCGCCGTCACCGTTTGGTAAACCCGAGACGCATCCGCAAACGTAGGACTGCGCAGCCGGCTGGACAGGAAGAACTGAAAGTTGATGATCCACTCCTCCCTTTTTGAATTCGAACTCATCTTGAGTGTGTTTCTTTCTAATATTGGATAGACGTAACGACAAGGACAACAGTAATCCAGAGAAAAAGAGAAGAGGACAGAGAGAAAAGGGTACACTTCCCAATAGAGAAAGAAAACAACACTTCATGCGAGAGTAAGTAAACATATTTTAAATCAAACAATGATGCATAAAGGCACCGTTCATTTGGATAAAGGGGGAGGAGAATGAAGTGGGTTGCACGTGTCGTTGACATTTTTTTGTGGTTTAATCATAGTATTTAAGCGGTTTATTCGGTGTTACAAAGGTCCTCGCGGTAGAGCTTCAGCTCGTCAACGAATTGGCGAACCTTCTCATTCTTCAACAGCTCCGCCAGGCGCACGTTGTGCTCGTGCAGGCTAATCTTGTAGGCCACGCTGCCATCGCCAAAGCAGTCCCGCAAAGCGGTGCGGTACTCTTCCTCGTACACGGCCCGCGACAGGGTGCGCTGCAGCGGACTCCGTCGGAGGAGCGGAATGGCGCTCGTCTGTAGGTGGCTCACCTTGAGGTACTGGTCCTCATCCGTGTTGGTCATGAAGCCGTCGAACCACACGGTGAAGCAGTAGCGCGTGCACTGCACCGCGCTCTGGACGGGGAGCACCTTGTGCAGCGTCGCGTCCGACTTGAATAAGACAACCGTGTTGTAGGACGGCTGCACCTTCACCGGCTGGCCGAGGAACGGCCACAGGACGATTTCGCCGCCCACCTCCTCGCGCCACTCGTCCGTGAGGTACACCGCCATGGTAAGGCGGCGCTTGTTGGGCCTACTGGGGTTGTCATAGTGCCATGGGAAGGCGCCGCCCTCGTTCATCTGCAGCTTGAGCGTAATCGCCTTGGCGGCATCCGCCGCGTCCGCAAAAGGCACCAAGTCCTCGCATGACGTGAGGCGGTCGCGGAACAGCTCCACGAGTGCACTCAGTTGGTGGTTGAACAGGTCGTCAAACAGAGGGAGCTGCGAGCGGATCGCCTGTTGGTGTAGGTCGCATTCGAAAATGTGCGGCTTCACGAGCTTCAGCGGCCCCTCGCTGGTCAAGAACTCCACCTGGTTCGGGATCTTGCCGCCCTCGACGTGATGGAAGCAGTGCTTGATCTCACGCAAGAACTCGGCTGCGAGGTCGTCCGTGAGCGGTCTATCCTCGAGCACCAGGTAGCCATCGAGATCCAGCTTCTCACAATTCGCCGGGGTCAGCCACTTCTTCAAAACCGCGGCGAGAGTGTCATCAGGGATGCTGGTCGTCATTTTACTTTTTTTATGAACAGAAAGTATATATGGAGGTAAGTAGGAAAGGGAAAGGAAATAAGAAGGAAATCTTTTACGAAGCGTTTGGCAGGAAGAGGAGGACAGATGTACAGGCGCATAGAAGTGGAGCAGACGGTCATTTCCGCCGCTGTAACAGTGAAAAGGAAGAAAAAAACACTTCATCGAACAAAGTACATGGAACAAACTATAGGCACAAAATTTAAATATATACAGTGTGAAGGGGGGGGGGACATGAAGATGCTTGTAAATTACAACTAGTGGTTAGCTGGCCACATTCTGAGCTAACGCAGCAGCGGTGTTTTGCGCATTCGCGACGGACCTCTGTTGACGTTTCCTCTGCTTTTCGAGTATTTCTACACCGGCTTCGAGGAAGCTGGCAACGGTGTACACACCGCCGGCGACGGCGCACAGGTGCACGAGAAAATGGCTGGGGCTCGCGTACGACCGCAGGCACTGCGCTGCAAAACCAGATACCGCATACTCAATTGATATACCAGGCCTACTGGACACTTGCGCATACTCCGCCGTCATTTGATAGCCATGCATCAGGGGTGCATTCGGCATACGGACCGTCGTGTACACATTTTGGATGTAGTAGTAAAACTTGGTGGTGAGAGAACCGTGGGTGGACTGCGCACGATGATCAAGAGGGACCGTCGTGTTTTTCGTGATGGAGGGTATCACTCCCAGTGGCAACGGCGGGCTGGACTTGGCGTGGCACACAATGTGATCCGCCTGCACATGCTTCACGGTGTCGGGACTGCCCGCCGACATCGTGATCTCCAGGTAGGTCGTGCCCTTGCCTAACGGAGCCTTGAGGTTTACCAAGCAGCCACCACTGCCGACGGCCGTCTTACCTGCTTCGTACTTTTCGCTCGTATCCTCGCAGTCCGTACTATCCTTTGGCACGACGTACAGTTGCGGCGCCAACTGCTCTTCTAACTTCGACACACGCTGCTGCCTTTGTTGGAGGGTGAAGCCCACGGTCTCGCACGGCGCGCGTTGCAGCAGGATGGACAGATCCATGTAGTCCGTGCTGTTCTCCTCCGACAGCATCGGACGCGACACAATGCCGCACTCGTGGTACCCCGCCGCGTAGTCGCGCACCTCTCCGCACAGGAGAAGCACGAGGAAGGCAAGCGTCATGCATGTCACCGCGGCCCCCGAGGCGGTGGGTGGGGAGAGCATGTTCTTATCCTGGACCTCACGGAACAGGTCCACCTTTTTGAGATAGTACAGCATCTAAAGAAATGTGTGGTTCTGCAAAAAGAGAGGGGGGAGAAAAACAACGGCATGGAATAAAGTATCGGTTTCACGCTGCAAGGCGGCAGAAGAAGGAAAGCTTAGTTATCTTCAACGCTGTACGTGTATACGTTCAAGGTGTGTATTCTATTCTCTGGAAACAAACTGAGCAACGCCAACGAGGGAGGTTTAAAAAAAAAAATATTGTAAAAAAGAAATAAAACAAGTGTGTGTATAGATATAGATACAAGTATATATGTGTACATGAAGGTGTAATCTACCGTCTAAAACCCATAATCGTAATCGGGCAACGGACTCTCGTTCAGTCGAGGACTGGTATTCTCAGCGGCGATGGGTGTGTTTACCGTCTCTTTCATACTCGCAATGTGCTGTCGGAGGTACTGATTCTCCTCCTCCAGCTGTGTTATGCGTGCATCGCGCTGCTCCAGCACCTGCCTCAAGTCGCGGCCAAGGTCCATTTCCAGCTGCCGCATTATGCGTCGTGCGATGTCGTCCTCCATCCGCTTGATGCTCTCCTTGGTGCAGACACAGGTCACCTTCGTCTCCGCGTCGCCAGCGTCCGGCGCGCCATTCTCGTGCGTGTCGAACAGGAACCGATTGCCGCTGTCCTGCAGCCACTTCTTCAACTCGTCCACTTTCTCCTCGCTCGACGCCTTCGTCGGCGCGACGCCGTTCTCGAGCACCTGCTGCTTCAACGGCCGCTTGGTCCGCAGCGGGGGGCTCTGCGCCTGCGGCGACGTGGGGCCCTGCGTGGAGCGGCGCCGCTTAGGGGGCGACTCGGCGCCTGCACGCGGTGGCACCGCGCCGGACGGCGGCCGCACACCCAGCGGGAACGGCCGCGGCGCGTTGCGCTCCTTGCTGGGCACAATGGGCGCGATGCTCAAGCCCTTCACGCGGAAGGCATACCGCAGCGTGTTAGCCGTGTGCTCCACGTTCATGGAGCTCGGCGAGATGTTGGCAATCATCACCGTCTTGCTGTTCCCAATGAAGCTGTCCCGGAGCACCTCCGTGAGCTTGGAGCCGCGAAAGGGCACGTGCTTCTTCTTCTCGTCGAGGGAGCGGATGCACTCCTTCAAGGCGAGAAGCGACTTGTTAATCTCTGCGCCCTCCATGCGAGTGATCTTGTCCTTTGCATCCGTGTCCGCGCCCCGTTCGCTGCCAGCCAAATCTACAAAGTTCAGCATGCCGGGAAACGCCTTGGAGTCCGCGCTCGCGTCTATGCGTATCGTCATGACGGCATGCGAGCGGCTGGAGCGCTCGTTGGCGCTTGTGCTGCCCGTGCTTCGTATGTCCATGCCGGAGCTGATAATCGTCCACAGGTCGTCGATGCACGTCACCGGCTTCCACAGCAGGCCGCACAAGTTCATCCGCCGGTTGGCATCCTCGCGCAGGACGACGGGGTAGCGGCCGTTCAAGAGGTCAAACAGGGAGTTGCAGTATATTTCGTAAAACGCAATGGAGAACTGCTGCCCGTCCGTCGCCCGGCGCAGCAGCTCTGCGATGCTCAGGTAGTAGAGACCCCGCTCCTTCTCGCTCCCCATCATGGTGTGCGTCTTGCCGCTGCCGGTCTGGCCGTACGCAAAGATGGACGCGCTGCCGCCGGACATGGCCACCTCCAGCAGCGGCTCCATGCAGGACTGGTAGATGTCCTCGTTGTGCGTCTCTTCCGAAAAGACCGTGTCGAAGCTGAACGTTGTCTTGTCCGTGTACTCGGTCAGATCGATGCGCTGCTTCGCCACAGCGAGCGTCACGCCGCCGTCCTCGGCTGCGACGCAGTCCGTGCCCCCCTCCTGCGGCATCAGCGGCCGCTTGCGCACCACCACTCGAATGCGGCCGTCGCGGGACTTGCTGACAGCCGCAGCGCTGCCGATGCTCGCACTACAATTGGCGCCCACCGGTGTCACAACCGACGACGACCTCCGTCGAGGCGACGAGCCAGTACTCTTTCCGTCGGTCTTCCCGGTGCTTGTTGGTCGACCATTCGAAGGGCGCGGGGGTGGTGTTAAGCTGCGTACAGGCACATCGCTTTTCTCGGCGTGTGTGTCATAGTTCACACTATGACCCCTGGGCTTCGGCGAGGGCGCTTCATTCACCTTGATGGGCAGCAGCTTGTTTGCGCGGCGAGGAGCTCTACTTTGTTCCTCGTAATGGCTGGAAAGGGCAGCAAAAGCGCGATTAAGTGAGCTGAGGGTAGGGACGAGAGCACCCTCTCCCCCATGCAGCATCTGCAATGCGGAGTCGTCCATGGAGCACTCTGCGCGTAGCTTTTCGGGGGGCTCGGAAAGGCGATGTAGGTGGATCTTAGACGCTACTTCCTCCTTGTCTCCCCACTGGCTATTCATGATTAAGGAAGAATGCATGACACCTAACGAAAACTAGAATACAATAATAATAATAAAACTATAGAAAAAGAGCGTAACCTTCAAGAAACGCGAGAGGTGAGGAGGCCAAAAGTAAAAAAAAAGTGTTGGAATTACACTTTTAAACATACGCACTGAGAAAAGGGAGAAGAAAAGCACACGTAACATATGGTTTGGTACACATTTTTTTTTTGTCTTATCTACGTATATTTGTGTGTTCCTTTTTTTTTTTTTAGTATCCTACCACAATCACCAAAGCATCTCTACGTGGGGATGGCCGTTGGTGCCTCAAACGCGGCACAGCTGATCCAGCAGCTGGACAATCGTATCGATGCTATCGCACTTCCGTCCACCGTACTCGCAGGGCAGCATCTGTTCGCTCGCGCTCCGTAAATACCACGAGTTATAGACAGACCTTTGGCTACGCGTGACCAGCACGCGCTGCGAAATCTGGAGATCTGTGTACTTCCGACTGTACATGTCGGTAAGCAACTCCGGTGACGCAAAAATGACACTCTTCACAGAAGAATTACTTTGCAATGCGGCAGCACCACTCAGAGCACCAAGAGTGCCGTGCCCAACCAGAAACACCGTTTCGTTTTGGGAAAGATCGCTGATGTACCCTTCCAGCAGCGTCGCCGAGCTTTCGATGATCGGCTTCCACTCAATAGGGCTCATGTCGCGAACAAAAGAAATGTAGGGCATGATGCTGACGAGGTAAGACGGCGGCATGAGAAAGCTGAAGAACGACATACAGTATTGGTCAATGAACATGGTCATGACAGTTACCGTTGCAAGAAGGTTCTCACCGGTGCGTACCGAGAGGATGGTGGTGTTCATGGACGACGCCCGGCGCCTGAACATGGTGACCTTCAGCACGTCGTTAACACCCTGATCCAGAGATGTGACGCTCGTGAAGTCGGGAAACCACGTGTTCATGTCCTTTTCCATCGATGTCAAATCGCTATTATAACTCATCTTGGAGAAGAGAGCCATGGACACAATGTCGAGTGAGGATTTTGCAAAACGTGTGGTGCAAATGGGCGGAAACATACTGGACGTCTCACTGGAATCGTCAATCACGCTACTCGCAAAGCTCGGCAGCAGGCTCCCACTCGCGGAGCCGCTATAGATCTGCTGATGGTCATAGTTCGCGATGAGGCAGCACGCGAGTAGGGCAAAGACAAAACCGGTTGCCATGAGACACACACCGTACACGTTCGACGCCTCGTTCGTGCGGAAGATGCACACGAGGAGGTGCAGCGCCAGCGCCATCACAAAGAGCCCCATGCGGTAGTTGTACACGATGAGCGCGACCACGCACGCGACGAGGTGGGAGAGCAGCAGCAACCAGGCCATCCGGAACAGCCAGCGGCGCCGCCTCCCCTTCCAGGGCCCGTAGGTGCTCACAAAACACGAGATGACGAAGAAAAGCATGACAAAGAGGGTCGCCAAAAGGGCGTCCCCGTAGTTGTTGTGCCAGCCTTCGCGCGACATGGTGAACACCGCGCCCATCCAGAAGATGCAGCCGTAGAACACGGAGCATATGGTCAGCGTGGCCGACGGACTAGAGTTGTTGGTCGAAAGCACTATCACACTCAGAAAGAGGACCGCGGCCGTCATGACAATCGCCCCCGTGAGAAAGAAAAAGCTGCCGCCGGCCATGAAGCTGACGCCTGAGGCAAAGGCGAGGACGCCGAGAAAGCTCAAAAGGATGACCTCTGATGGTGCACGCCGGAAGAGGTGGGCGTCATCCATGTCAATGTCCATGAAAAGGTACAGTGTTGTTTCTGCGTTGTTGACGCGGCTGCCGCTCGAGTAGGAGCGCTTACTAATTTCCTTGAATCCAAAGGCAAACGCTACATGGTAGATGAACGTCAAGCAGACGGCTACGACCCAGCCGTACGCCACGCTGTACTGAATACCTGTCAGCACATCAAAGCGAGTCGCCATCACACAAAACACGACGAAGCACCCCACGGTGCACCCCACGTAGATGACGCCCTGGAAGATGAGCGCCTTGCTGCCAAACGCCTTCAGTGCCTGGATCAGTCGGCCGTTAAACGTGTTTCGCGCAATGTCAAAGCCGCGAGAGCAGAAAAGGGTAAACTGGACGGCCACCACAATGAAGGCCGTCCCGTACAAGAAGACGTAGTACGGCTTGCTGAACATGCAAAAGAAGATGTAGAGCGAGGAGAGCACACCCACCAGTGCGATGAAGAAGGTGCCAATGAGAAAAAAAAAGGACATGACGGTCAGGCAGATCCACAAGAAGCCGCGCACAACCACTTGCATGATGGGCGGAAGGGAAAGCAGAAACGACTCGCTGCTGAACTGATCCGCCTGCTCCAGGAGCTCACTGCGCTCCTTGATCTCCAACTGAACGATGCGCAGCCACTCCTGGTCGCTAATCTCCGCCAGGCTGATACGGAAGAACGTCTCCATTGTCGCGCACTGCGACACAGAGTCACGGAAGATGCTGTTGTTCAGTATGTGGCGCATCGTATCGCCTCTGCCACCTAGCATGGAGGAGTTGCCCCGCTCTGCCAGAGATGCCTCCTTCTTCGGTGTGGAGCAGGTCACGAGCAGACTGTCGTCCGAGTGCACCGCGCTGTGCGCGTGCATATCGCCCAGTCGGACACTGATCATGCTTCCGGTGCTCCACGAGGGATTGCCCCCTTCCATGTGTGCGAGCGCACTGTTAGGCTCCTGCGAGTCCCCAAACATGCTCTGGTGCAGCCTCTCCGTGATTCCATCCTCTACCGCGTGGGCCGCGCGCAGGTTCACCAGCTCCCACTCCTTCACTGTCATGCCGCGCTTCACCGCCGCCTTCAGCTGCTCAAAGTACTCTTTGATGGTGTACGCGAAACGCGTGTAGTTCTCCTGCTTGTCACAGTCGTTGTCGCCACCCAACGTGGTGGGCAGCACACTTCGGTCAAACAGATCTAGTAGTTTTCCCTTCTTTATATCCCCATCCGATATAATGATAATACGGTCCGACACAATTGCGGGCAATCCGGCAAAAATGGGCTTCGCGAGATAGGAAAGGAACTTCCCCATGTTGCAGATGTACATCTTATCAACGCATCCTGGGTAGTACTTGGCAATGCGCAGCGCAATATCCGCTTGAAAGGTCATGTCCAGGTTGCTGGTCATGCTCGCCTTGTCCTGGTTAATCAGCATCGTGATCTGGCACCGCTTGTTCTCCGCCCGCAGACGCGTCCCGTAGCTGACAAACATATCAAAGTTCTTCCTACTCTCCTCGCGGTACTTGGACTGCGGCTTGTCGCGCACGGTGGTGATATAGAAGGCCACCCTTCCTGCCTTGTCGTTGCCGATGACTTGGATAATACCCTTCTGCATATTCTCCATCATCCAATCCGTGATCTCCGCATTAGCCAACTCGGTGCGTTCAAATTCCTCACGCCGCTGCAGCTTAGCAACAGCCTCGGACATTTTGAAATTCTTGTTTTCTAAAAAATTGAACAGCCAGCAATCAAAGTAATTGTGGTTTATTCCTAGAATGCGCTTCAACTCATCCACCTGCGCCTGATGCGCCAGTGCAGCACTGCCAATGTCCAGCAAGACTGGAGAGCTCATGACAAGACAGTACTATGTATAGTGGCACGCAGTAAGGGGGATTTCGTTCAGGTATATAGAAGACACACACTAAAACAGGAAAAAAAAGGGAGATTAAATCACTGGACAAAAAAAAAGGAAACGAAGATAACTAGTAATTAAACTCTGAAGACACAGAGTCAAAAAAAAAGTAAAAGGAAAACAGGTAGAATACACTAACGGTAGCAAGAAGAAAGAAGAGCAGGCATGGTGAGCATGTGAGAGCAAAGCAAGAGAACGACGTAATTCCTTTATCTTTTCCAGTATGAGCCATTCATAAATAAAAAAAGAAGAGATTACTGTAGTTTTCATGCATGCAATTCACGTTGTTAACAAAAGCACGTACATCGTTTTAGCTTCGTACAAACAAAAACAAACGAAGAAACGGAAGAACGCGTTGAGGCGCTATACATGGCGCCTGCCGCCCGTGTCTCCGCAGGTCTCTAGTAGCGTTTTTGAAATGAAAGCTGGTGACAAACAATACTGGGCCGTCCCAGTACACCAGAGCTTCTGTTTGAGTGAAGCATCTTGGCCACCAACGTTATCTAGTAATCCATAATAGGCGCCAATAGCCAACACGTACTTGTGGTAGCCCTCAAACGTCAGACCTAGCTTGCCAAGGATATGCAGGATACCCGGCGCGGCAAAGACAACAGAAGAAAACCCTGTCCGGACTGCGGAAACCGAGGAGATACCACCCGCCACACCGGAACCGATGAGAATTACTTCGTTCGTGCTCTGGCTCCTCTGTTCCTGCGCGGCGCGAGAGAGGCTGTCAATCAAGCTGATCCACTTGAATGAAATTAGCTTCACAGAGAAGGACATGACAAGCACAATGGTGTCCGCCCACATCCACGGCAAAAAGATGTTCAGCGGCGCCAGCGCGAGCGAGTCGATCCATGCGGTCATGCCCACAATGGACGAAATCGCATAGGGGTTGCTGACAACAAGAAAGGTCAGCTTGGCGGAGCTCGCGTCAAATCGATGCATCGCCCAGCTCACGCCGTCTGCGCTCAGGTAGTCCGTCACGCCCGTGTAGGTGATGCTCCTTCCGCTGAACCACACGTTGAAGTCCGCCTCCAGCACCGACGTGTCGCGTGCCGAGACCACCTCCGACAGGAGGGCGAGGTCCTCGATGGTGAATGAGTCATCCGCGCCGAAGGTAAGCGTGCACACGGGGTAGCTGTGGTAGAGCCCCAACGTACTCTGGGAGTCTTCCGCCGTCACGGGAACGGACGGAAGACTCTGTGCATCCACATGCTGCTGCGTCGTCCCATACCAGCCCAACAGCACGCAGGCCATGATCAGCAAGCAGGTGGCAGAGGCGAGAAAAAAGGTCGCTTGGATGTTCGTCAGCTTATTCGGCGAAAAGACAATGTTCAGCCCATTGTGAAACATGATGGCCAGGCAAAAGAGACCCATAGGGCGCCCAACAATGGGGAAACAGCATATCCAGCACGCGATGAGGTACACCAGGAAGAGGACCAGCCCAATGCGCAACGTCATCGGGTTGCTGTGAGAGGCAACGCCTACCAACGAGATGCACAGAAAGGCACCCGCAAGGACCATGGACACAATAACCGTCGACCCCAGTTGGGCCTCGAAGTTGTTGAAGCCAAACGCAAACGTCACGAAGAGCCACGTGACGGACGCAAACAAGTGGGAGATACGTATCAACGTTTTACTCACATTTCGTCCGTCCTCGTCCGTGTAGATGTGGACAATGTACGCCGACACCATGGTGCTCACAAGCGTGCACGCGTAGAGGGAGACGATGCGGCTGATCAGAAAGCTGATGCCAAACAGAACACTGACACACGTTGGTATGCCGGTGATGAGAAGAGTGGAGGTCCGCAGGAGCGGGTCCCCCGACTCATCATACTCCTTTCTTCCCGAGAACATCGAGGAAAGAAATATGGGCAGCGCAAAGAAGGAGTTGGAATCCCTGCCGAGGGACGAAAAGAAGCCGGTAAAGAAAAAGGCGTGTGTGAAGGCGACAACAAAGACCGCACTTAACCAGCCGGTGGCAAACGACACTTGCAAACCTCGCAGCGGGCTCCCCTTGACGGAGTAGATGCTGAAAATCGTAAACTGGACAAGAGTCACGGCCAAGTACAAGAAGCGCTGAACGGTGGCACCGACCCTCTTAAAGGGCAACAAGAGCGGGATGACCTCGTCCTGGATGATGCAGTTTAAGAAATCCAAAGCGCGCGCGCACATGGAAGCAAACTGGATAAACACCATCAGCAGCACGCATGAGAGGGGAAAAAAGTAGTTGTACTGGACAAAGAAGCCAAAGTACAGTGTAGCGATGACATCTGCGCCGAAGCAGGCAAAAAACACAAGCGCCGCCACGAAGAACATTAGGTTGATCAGGGCGGCGAAGCGAAACAGCAGTCGCTCCAGTTTGCGCAAAGGGGCGGGGATGCCGTAGTACCACAGCTCGCCTCGCACAATGTGGTTCTTTTGCTCCTCTCTCAACAGCAGCGAGTGATCCCTTGCGTATTTGCTGGAAAGCGCATAACGCGCACTGTCCTCTTGATCCTCCACTTCCAAACGCCACCGCAGCATCTCACCCAGGAAGAAAATAGAGAGCTCGTGCGGCATGCCACGCATCACATCCACCCACGTCGGACCGCCCGTGCCGTCGTTGGCCGGGCACGGGGGGACGTATGCGTAGGTCCCCTCAAGGTCCTCCGAGAGGCATGTTTGCAGGGGGGCGTCGTCGGGCGTGCTGGAGGTGTCCGTGTGCGCGGTCGGCGTGCCCATGTTCTGGATCGCCATGGACACCTCACGCAACATGGGCGAGAAGACGCTGGGTCGCTCGCGCTGAAACCCGCCGGCCGACGAGGCCGTTTGCACCTTCCCGCTCAGCTCCAGTTGCTGCACCTCCCACTCCTTGATGGTGATGCCGCGCTCCACGAGCGCGTACTTCATCTCGCGATAGTACTGCTCCGCCTTCTCCGCATATTTGCACCAATGCTCCTTGTTGTCGCAGTCGTTTTTGCCGCCAAAGGTAACCGGCAAGACGTCCTCATCAAAGAGCTCCAGCAAGTAACCTTTTTTGATATCGCTGTCATCCACAATGACGAGGCGCTCAGACATGATGGGCGGCAGCCGCTTAAAAATGGGCTTCGCCATGGCCGCCATCATGCGGCCCATTTTACACAGGTACATCTTGTCCACGCCGCCGGGGTAGAATTTCGCCACGCGCGTCGCCAGGGAGGACAGATCGCCCTTCAGGATATTGGCGCCCTCCTGGTTAATGAGCATCACCATCTGGCAGCGGTTGTTGTCTGCCCGCAGGCGCGTGCCCATGCAAAGCGCAATGTCAAAGAGGAGGCGCTCCTCCTCCTTCAGTTTCGAGTCCGTGGTCTCCCGCTTACTTGTGACAAAGAACGTGGCCCTGCCAAGGCGGTCCGTGCCAATTTCTTGGATAATACCACTTCGCAGTGCCTCGCGCATGTGTTCCGTGAAGGTTAAGGTGGCTAGCTCACCGAACTCCATCGCGTGCCGGCGGTGAATCTTGGAAACGGTCTCCGCAATGTCGAACTTTTTGTTTTCTAGGAACAGGTACACCCACGCATCAAGGAGACTGCTTGAGATCCCTGTCTGGCGCTTCACATCCTCCACCTCCTCCAAGTGGGAGAGGGCAACAGAGCCCAGCTCCGAGAGTGACGTGGCGCACAAGGTCATACTAATGAGGTGGTAGAGTGAGGTCTATCCTGTGCAACTCAGAAGCACGTGTGGAGGGAAGTATTCCACGTAAGAAGAAATAATAATAATAATAACAATAACAATAATTCAAGCTCACTTTACTGCTATTCACCAAGGAGACACGTTGGAGGAGAACAGAAAAAAATGCCCACATGGCTCTCCACGCATCGACAATTATTGATTTCCATTATGACCTTGTTCAGCAAGAAAACAAAGCCGCAGCACACGCATCGTCGCACACAACAAGAAAAACGTGTATAGTTAACATGGCGTAAGCACGTGGAATTGAAAAACAAAATGTTAGATAGTTGTAAAGCAACCTTAATAATGGAAAAGAACAAAGAATGTACAGTAACAGGATAGATTCGTACAGGTGTGTATCAATGGATAAAGGGCTAGCTCTTCTCGCCTGCAAAACAACTGCAACTCGCTTTTGCCTTTTTCTCGAGGACTAAAGTATCGGTCACGATGTGCTGGTTTACCTCGGACACACCCGCATCACATGCGGCCTGTATCTTGCGTCTCTCTGTCTCCTCAAGCTCTTCTGTATCCTCCCGCCAACGCAACAGCTCATCGAGAAAAAAGACAGCCAAGTCTCTGGGCAAAGGCTGCATGATGACCGCCCACGTGACACCGCCACCCTCGTAGTCAGCGACAGTGTGCATGGGCGCCTCAAAGTCCTCCGTGCGGCACGTCTCCAACGGCTGATCTATAAACGAGGCGGCATTCCATGACGTCAGAGAAGAGCCCATCACAAAAGACTGTGCCCGCGTACGAGAAACCTCCGCATTTCTACTTGTCTGCGGCTCTGCGAGGCCCAGATCCTGCAACTCCCACTCTTTCACCGTCAGCCCGTGGTTGTTGACGGCATCCTGCAGCTCTGTGAAGTAGCGTTCAACATTGTCGGCGTACTCGTTCCAGTGTGCTTGGTTATCGCAGTCATTCTTCCCGCCCAGCACGGTCGGCAGCACCTCCTCGTCGAACAGATCCAGCAACACGCCCTTTTTGATATCGCTGCTCGTCACAATCTGGATGCGATCCGAGACAATCGCCGGAAGTGTTTTGAAAATTGGCTTGGCCATGGCCGCAAGTGCACCGTTCATATTGATGATGTACATCTTGTCGACCGTGCCAGGATAGAATTTCGAAATGCGCAGTGCGACATCCGCTTGAAACGTCATGTCTACATTACTGAACATACTGGCGTCCTCTTGGTTAATCAGCATGACAAGTTGGCACCGCTTATTCTCTCTCCGCAGACGACTGCCATAGCTAACAAACATGTCAAAGGTGTTCCGCTGCTCTTGTCTATATTTCTTCTGAGGTACATCCCGTTTGGTATAAATATAGAAAGCTACTCGACCTGCCTTGTCTACACCAATCTCTTGAATGATACCTTTTCGCAGGGACTGCTTCATAAAATCCGATATTTTAATGGAACCCAAATCGCTCACCTCCATCGCAAAGCGTCGCTTCAGCTTGGCGATCGTTTCAGCCACATTGAACTTTTTGTTCTCCAAAAAGCCGTAAATCCACGCATCGTAGTAGCCGTGCTTCACACCGAACACTTGCTTCACAGCGTTGACTTCACTCAAGTGGGTGAAGGCAACATCCCCCAAATCGATCAGGGCCGTATAACTATTGCTCATTGCAACAAAGAAAAAGAACACAAAAAAGTGTATGAAGAGAAAAAGAGGGAGCAACACAAACAATCAACCCCTAAAAAAAACTAATCTGTAGAAAGCAAAAAAGAAGAGAACAAGTTATTTCATAAAGAGCAAGATGGAGCACCTAGTAGAGCATATACGTGATATGTACATCGAACAATTAAAACAAAACGTGTATATCCACACATGATGAATTACTGAAAAAGAGGCTTTAAAACCACTAAAACAGTGGAAACAAAAAAAAAAGAAACAAAAACAGAAACAAGTTCTACAACAGTGAACAAAAAAGTAAAATTAGTTATTAAACAGAAAGAAAAAAACGCTCATTAAGTATCTATTTTGAGTTAATATGCTTACAATAAAGGCGAAAGAAAACTTCCCAAGAAACCAATACAAGAAAATAATCAATACGTCCTGAAAACAAACTGTAGCTTCTTTAAAAAAAAAGTCAAAAGAAATAAGCAATGTTTATACAATAGACACTGAGCAAAAGGTTTCAATAACGTTTCTACCTTTAATGACTTTTGTTGGATTCCTTTCTGTCCTTTTAAGCGACATCAGTCGCAGGCCCTTCCGATGCAAGCTCCTTCAATACAGGCATTCCTTGGCGTTTAGCTACTACTGACGATAGCCTCGTAAATGCTGTCCGCTGTCCCCCAGACAATGGCAATGATGCCGACAATGAGGAGCACGTACGTGCTCAGGTAGTGGAACCAGCCGACGGAGCCGAGCGTCCAGTTGCCCGAATACATGTACATGAAGGCGGGGTACACAAAGCCGATGAAGCCGCCGGAGAAGCCGCCGACAAGGCCGAACACCAGGTTGATGCGGGGGATGAAGAGGCCGCCAATCAGAGAAAGAGTTGCCATCGACGTGCAGACGCACGCATGCTTCCACCACGCCAGCGTGTGCACCTCCCATCCCACGACATGGTAAATCGCGTCGCGCACAGGGATCATGTGCAGCCCGTAGCCCACGCACAGCTTCAGCATGATGCCCACGTACGACACGCCCATCAGCGGATTCTCGATTGGGTTGTACATCTGGAGAGCCGACAGGGAGCCCACGGTAGCGCCAAAATCCGCATAGCCGACGAAGCCAGCGATGAAGTACAGAGTGAAACACAAGAACACGCCGATGCTGGCGCTTAGGGTAAGGCGCAGGACGGAAGGCCTGTACAGCTCGTTGTACACCTCCAGCGCATTCAGCTGACAAATGAAGGAGAAGATGAAGATGGCGAGGCCACCAATCGCCTTGTTGCCCGTCTGAAACAGGACAAGGTCATTGGGCATGCCGTCCTTCAGTCCATTCTCTGAGGCGTGAACGATCATGCAGATGACGAAGAAGATGATGAAGAGGATGGCGAGGAAGGAGAAGTACCGCAGTGAGTTGATCTCCTTGGGTAGGCACAGCGGCAGCATGACGACCAGCCAAAGGATGGAGGTGATGAGGCGCTGGCCGCCAATCGTCCGCAGGTAGTCCGGCACACCGGCACCGTTGTCCAGAAACTGCGTCACCACATTCTTCAGCGAGATCGCGTAGGAGACCTCTGCACCGAAGCTCAACAGCCAAAGGCAGAAGGCCAGCCAGTAGTCCGCGCCGTTGCCCATGAGCGCTTGAACAATCTGCTCGTAGTTGCGCAGACCCGTCTTGTGGCCTGCAATGCCGATCAGCGTGAAAGAGTAAACGGTCAGAAGCGCGACAACCACGAGGTAAATGACGGACATGATGATGCCGGAGGCCTCAAAGGCGGAAGGGAGAGCGATGATGCCCGCGCCGATGGAGGAGCTCGCAAGGTTGAGACCGGATGCCAGCAGACCGCCGTACGGCAAGATGTAGTTCACGTATTTGTGTGCGGCATTCTTTGGCGTGCGCCGCCGGGCGACCCACTCCGCGCGCTCCTGGTCGAGCTCTTCGATGCGCCGCTGGGTGAGGTTCGTTCTGTCCTCAGTGGCTCCTTTTTTTAGATCATTCGTCACCTCTCCTACAATCTCATTCTGTTGCAGGTACGCCGGTTGCTCATCCGCCACGTCATCATAGATCCATGCGTCTCCCGCATTTCGGTTCTGATTGTCCGTCATAATCGGTGTAAGAAGTGAAGAATAGACAAAACGAAAACAAAGAAAGACCCACAAACACAAAAATGAAAAGAGAAAATGGAATGCTAGCCGCTGGAAAGATATTCTGTCAAAGATGGAAAAGCAAGAAGACTACTTTTGAGCAACACGACCAGTGACCATGTACTAGGGTACACACATTAGAACTGCATACAGTATAATAGACAATCAAAAAGACAACAAAAATAGTTTCTACAAAGATTTAAAAAGGGTAAAAGTAGCTCTTGAACGGGACAAAAAAAGCTCATAAAGTACCTGTTTTAATTAAGATGCTTCCATTCGAGCAAAAGAAAAAGTTACGTCGAAAAAAAGAAAGTTATGTGCCAATGCCTTTTCAAAACACTGTGTAGCTTCTTTAGAAAGGAATGAAGCGCACTGTATAGAATAGACACTGAGCAAAAGGTTTTAGCATGTTAGCACCTTTAACGACGTTTGCTTTTTGTTTTTCCATTCATTGCTTTTAATGCCACATCCATCGCAGCTTCTTCCGATGGACGCTCCTTCAATTCAGCCAATCCTTCTGGCTTAGCTATTATTAATAATAGCCTGATAAACGGTGTCCGCTGTCCCCCAGACAATGGCAATGATGCCGACAAGGAGGAGGAAGTACGTGCTCAGGTAGTGGAACCAGCCGACGGAGCCGAGCGTCCAGTTGCCCGAATACATGTACATGAAGGCGGGGTACACAAAGCCGATGAAGCCGCCGGAGAAGCCACCGACAAGGCCGAACACCAGGTTGATGCGGGGGATGAAGAGCCCGCAGACGAGAGACAGAACTGCCATCAATATGCAGACGAACGCATGCTTCCACCACGCCAGCGTTTGCACCTCCCATCCCACGACATGGTAGATCGCGTCGCGCACAGGGATCATGTGCAGCCCGTAGCCCACACACAGCTTCAGCATGATGCCCACGTACGACACGCCCATCAGCGGATTCTCGATTGGGTTGTACATCTGGAGAGCCGACAGGGAGCCCACGGTAGCGCCAAAATCCGCATAGCCGACGAAGCCAGCGATGAAGTACAGAGTGAAACACAAGAACATTCCAATGCTTGCGCTGAGCGTAAGACGCAGGACGGAAGGTTTGTACAGCTCATTGTACACCTCCAGCGCATTCAGCTGACAAATGAAAGCGAAGATGAAGATGGACAGGCCGCCAATCGCCTTGTTGCCCGTCTGGAACAGGGCAAGGTCACTGCGCATGCCGTCCTTCAGTCCATTCTCCGAGGCGTGAACGATCATGCAGATGACGAAGAAGATGATGAAGAGTATGGAAAGGAAGGAGAAGTACCGCAACGAGTTGACCTCCTTGGGCAAGCACAGCGGCATCATGAAGACCAGCCAAAGGATGGAGGTGATGAGGCGCTGGCCGCCAATCGTCCGCAGGTAGTCCGGCACACCGGCACCGTTGTCCAGAAACTGCGTCACCACATTCTTCAGCGAGATCGCGTAGGAAACTTCGCCACCGAAGCTCAACAGCCAAAGGCAGAAGGCCAGCCAGTAGTCCGCGCCGTTGCCCATGAGCGCTCGAACAATCTGCTCGTAGTTGCGCAGACCCGTCTTCTGGCCCGCAACTACCGATCAGCGTGAAAGAGTAAACGGTCAGGAACGCGACAACCACGAGGTAAATGACAGACATGATGACACCGGAGGACTCAAAGGCGGCGGGGAGGGCGATGATGCCCGCACCAATGGAGGAGCTCGCAAGGTTCAAACCCGACGAAAGCAGACCGCCGTACGGCAAGATGTAGTTCACGTACTTCTGCAAGGCGTTCGTTGGCGTGCGCCGTTGGGCAATCCACTCCGCGCGCTCCCGGTCCATCTCTTCAATGCGCCGCTGGGCGAGGTTCGTTGTATATGTAGTGGTGCCCTCCTTTGGATCACTCACCACCTCTGCTGTAACCGCATTTTCCTTCAGGTACGCCTGGTGCTCATCGACCATGTCATCATAGAGCCATGCGTCCCCCGCATTTCGGTTCTGATTGTCCGTCATGATCGGTGTGAGGAACGATGATAAACAAAAGGGAAGTAAAAAAAGACACACACACACACACACACAGTGAAAAAAGAAAACGTATATTAAACCCTTGAAGGATATTCTGCAGAAGATGGAAAAGAGAGAACAGCACTCTTAAAAACCACGAAGAGTGAGCTTGTACTAGTGTACAGACATGAGAAGGCCGTACAATACAGCAAACAATAAAAAAAAAGAACATATCAAATTATGCTCAAAGTAAAGAAACAGGTTTTACAACCATTAAAAAAAAAAGATGGAAACGAGGGCACTCAAGTATAAAAAATGAGATTTTACAATCCCTAAAACAGTGCAAAAAAAAAAAAACAGAGAATTCGAGCGTAAAGAAAAAAAATGTTTTATCGGTAAAAAAAAAAAAACTTTCTTCGAAAAAGAAGGAATCAAGTAAAAAAAAGAAAAACGTGCTTCATTTAACTGAGGATATCCTAATTTAGTCAAGTGGTAAACGTGAGCTAAAGAAATATATATAAAATACAATCAGTAAGTATGCAACACTTCTTAGAAAGATAAGAAAGAAATAATGTACTGACAGAAATTAAATATAATGCCTAAAGCCCAAGCCGTTATGACGTTGCCATTTACCATTCTTCCCCTTCGCCTCAGTGAATAGTATTTTCTTACGGTAGCGTATCTTCATCACTTAGTTATTTGCGATAATAGCCCCATAAACGGTGTCCGCTGTCCCCCAGACAATGGCAATGATGCCGACAAGGAGGAGGAAGTACGTGCTCAGGTAGTGGAACCAGCCGACGGAGCCGAGCGTCCAGTTGCCCGAATACATGTACATGAAGGCGGGGTACACAAAGCCGATGAAGCCGCCGGAGAAGCCACCGACAAGGCCGAACACCAGGTTGATGCGGGGGATGAAGAGGCCGCCAATCAGAGAAAGAGTTGCCATCGACGTGCAGACGCACGCATGCTTCCACCACGCCAGCGTGTGCACCTCCCATCCCACGACATGGTAGATCGCGTCGCGCACAGGGATCATGTGCAGCCCGTAGCCCACGCACAGCTTCAGCATGATGCCCACGTACGACACGCCCATCAGCGGATTCTCGATCGGGTTGTACATCTGGAGAGCCGACAGGGAGCCCACGGTAGCGCCAAAATCCGCATAGCCGACGAAGCCAGCGATGAAGTACAGAGTGAAGCACAAGAATACACCGACACCTGCACTGAGCGTAAGACGCAGGACGGAAGGCCTGTACAGCTCATTGTACACCTCCAGCGCATTCAGCTGACAAATGAAAGCGAAGATGAAGATGGACAGGCCGCCAATCGCCTTGTTGCCCGTCTGGAACAGGACAAGGTCACTGCGCATGCCGTCCTTCAGTCCATTCTCCGAGGCGTGAATGATCATGCAGATGACGAAGAAGATGATGAAGAGAATGGCGATTAAGGAGAAGTACCGCAACGAGTTGATCTCCTTGGGCAGGCACAGCGGCAGCATGAAGACGAGCCAGAGCGCAGAGGTGATGAGGCGCTGGCCGGCAATCGTCCGCAGGTAGTCCGGCACACCGGCACCGTTGTCCAGAAACTGCGTCACCACATTCTTCAGCGAGATCGCGTAGGAAACTTCGCCACCAAAGCTCAACAGCCAAAGGCAGAAGGCCAGCCAGTAGTCCGCGCCGTTGCCCATGAGCGCTCGAACAATCTGCTCGTAGTTGCGCAGACCCGTCTTCTGGCCCGCAATACCGATCAGCGTGAAAGAGTAGACGGTCAGGAACGCAATCACCACGAGGTAAATGACGGACATGATGATGCCGGAGGCCTCAAAGGCGGAAGGGAGAGCGATGATGCCCGCTCCGATGGACGAGCTCGCAAGGTTGAGACCGGATGCCAGCAGACCGCCGTACGGCAAGATGTAGTTCACGCACTTGTGCAAGGCGTTCTTTGGCGTGCGCCGCCGGGCGACCCACTCCGCGCGCTCCTGGTCCATATCGTTGATGCGGCGCTGGGCAAGGTTCGCTGAATCGTCGGGGGATTCTTCCTTCAGGTCAATCCCTGTTACTCCGACAACCTCCGCCTGCTGTATGTCCCCAGGTTGATTGCCATCTTTATCGTAGATCCACGCGTCGCCGCGATTCCAGTTCTCATTGTCCGACATGATCAGCGTGAAAAGTGAAAAGATTGGAAACAAGAAAACGAAGAAAGACACAGACAAAAAAAAAAAAAAAAAACCTTTGAAAAGGTATTCTGCAGGAAAAGAGAGTGGGAGAAAAGAGCATTTGAAGAACACAACAAGAGAACTTGTTCGATGGAACACACATCGTAAACACATACAGCTTGGAAAACAATGAACAGGGAAAAGCGCAACGATTATCAGAGTATACTCGAAGGAACCAAAAGGGTTTAACATCTTAAAAAAAAAGACGGAAAAAACATACTGATATATAAGAAAAGAGATTTTACAATCCCTAAAACAGTTTAAAAAGGGGGGTGAGGAAAGCGAATTGTTACAAAGAAAACAAAAGGAAAACATTCTTTCTACAAAAAAAAAACCCAGTAGAAAAAAGGCAAAAAAGGGAAAAAATGCTTCATTTAAGTGAAGATGTTTTGGTTACGGGCGACAGGAAGAGGAAAATCCTAAAAAAAAAAAACGCTATCAAGAATTATTAACAGATCCTTACAGAACTAAATAAAAAAGAGCACTAAACAGGGAGAAGAAAAAAACATATAGCCCAAGCTGTTATGACGTCGGCACTTTTCATCAATCTGGTTCCGCCCGCATCATTCGATCGCAAGTCTCAACATTAGCTATCCATGACAGCCCATAAACGGTGTCCGCTGTCCCCCAGACAATGGCAATGATGCCGACAAGGAGGAGGAAGTACGTGCTCAGGTAGTGGAACCAGCCGACGGAGCCGAGCGTCCAGTTGCCCGAATACATGTACATGAAGGCGGGGTACACAAAGCCGATGAAGCCGCCGGAGAAGCCGCCGACAAGGCCGAACACCAGGTTGATGCGGGGGATGAAGAGGCCGCAGACGAGAGAGAGAGCTGCCATCGACGTGCAGACGAACGCATGCTTCCACCACGCCAGCGTTTGCACCTCCCATCCCACGACATGGTAGATCGCGTCGCGCACAGGGATCATGTGCAGCCCGTAGCCCACGCACAGCTTCAGCATGATGCCCACGTACGACACGCCCATCAGCGGATTCTCTATCGGGTTGTACATCTGGAGAGCCGACAGGGAGCCCACGGTAGCGCCAAAATCCGCATAGCCGACGAAGCCAGCGATGAAGTACAGAGTGAAGCACAAGAATACGCCGACACCTGCACTGAGCGTAAGACGCAGGACGGAAGGCCTGTACAGCTCGTTGTACACCTCCAGCGCATTCAGCTGACAAATGAAAGCGAAGATGAAGATGGACAGGCCGCCAATCGCCTTGTTGCCCGTCTGGAACAGGGCAAGGTCACTGCGCATGCCGTCCTTCAGTCCATTCTCCGAGGCGTGAATGATCATGCAGATGACGAAGAAGATGATGAAGAGAATGGCGATTAAGGAGAAGTACCGCAACGAGTTGATCTCCTTGGGCAAGCACAGCGGCATCATGAAGACCAGCCAAAGGATGGAGGTGATGAGGCGCTGGCCGGCAATCGTCCGCAGGTAGTCCGGCACACCGGCACCGTTGTCCAGAAACTGCGTCACCACGTTTCTGAGTGAAATCGCGTAGGAGACCTCTGCACCGAAGCTCAACAGCCAAAGGCAGAAGGCCAGCCAGTAGTCCGCGCCGTTGCCCATGAGCGCTCGAACAATCTGCTCGTAGTTGCGCAGACCCGTCTTCTGGCCCGCAATACCGATCAGCGTGAAAGAGTAGACGGTCAGGAACGCAATCACCACGAGGTAAATGACGGACATGATGATGCCGGAGGCCTCAAAGGCGGAAGGGAGAGCGATGATGCCCGCGCCGATGGAGGAGCTCGCAAGGTTTAAACCCGACGAAAGAATACCGCCGTACGGCAAGATGTAATTCACGTATTTGTGTGCGGCATTCTTTGGCGTGCGCCGCCGGGCGACCCACTCCGCGCGCTCCTGGTCCATCTCATTGATGCGGCGCTGGGCGAGGTTCGCTGAATCGTCGGGGGATTCTTCTTTCAGATTGATCCCTGTGTCGGGCACAACCTCCGCCTGTTGCGCATCCTCAAGTCCCTTGTTGTAATCTTCGTAGAGCCACGCGTCGCCGCGATGCCAGTTATGATTGTCGGTCATACTCGGTGTGAAAAATGTAACGAATTAATAAAAAAGAAAATGAAGAAAGACACACACACGAGAGTTTGAAAAAAAGAAAACAGATAGTACTG
The DNA here is from genome assembly GCA_000482145.1 of Strigomonas culicis. Taxonomy (NCBI): domain Eukaryota; phylum Euglenozoa; class Kinetoplastea; order Trypanosomatida; family Trypanosomatidae; genus Strigomonas; species Strigomonas culicis. The sequence goes on from AUXH01000006.1 coordinate 89,094, forward strand.
ATAGATATTCTTCAGAAAAGAGAAAAGAGAAAAGAGAAAACAAGCATGTTATCTGCGAAGCGAAGCAATTAGTACCCGGGCACACACATGAGAAGTCCATAGAGTAAGAACAACAGAGGCGATCAACATACGCTCAAAACGTAACCATAAAATTTCTTTAAAAAAAAAACACTGTTGATATTTAGAAAGGGAGATTTTAGCATCCTTAAAACAGTGAACAAATAAAGAAAGGAATGAAACAAATTAGCACGTAGCAAAAGAAGAAAAAACATTCCATATACAACATTAGCCAAACTCGAAAAGTAAGTGTATAAACAAAAAAAAAAGAAGAAAATAAAAAATAACGTGCTTCAATTAACTGAAGGTACCATCATTAATAGAGAACGAGAACAGAAAATAAAGAAACAAAAGCTCTTTCAGGAATTCGTAACTCATCTTTCCAAAGGAAAGAGAAAACAAAAGTATCGAGTAGTGCAAATAACACAAACATTCAACAAAATGCTTAGGATCTCTCCACTTTATGAAAGTGTCTTTCGTTCCACAGATAGACCTTAAATCCACATCAGTCGCAGGCCCTTCCGATGAAAACTCCTTCAATTCAGCCAATCCTTTTTCCTTAGCTACTACTGCCGATAGCCCCATAAATGGTGTCCGCTGTCCCCCAGACAATGGCAATGATGCCGACAAGGAGGAGCACGTACGTGCTCAGGTAGTGGAACCAGCCGACGGAGCCGAAGGTCCAGTTGCCCGAATACATGTACATGAAGGCGGGGTACACAAAGCCGATGAAGCCGCCGGAGAAGCCGCCGACAAGGCCGAACACCAGGTTGATGCGGGGGATGAAGAGGCCGCAAATCAGAGAAAGAGCTGCCATCGACGTGCAGACACACGCATGCTTCCACCACGCCAGCGTGTGCACCTCCCATCCCACGACATGGTAGATCGCGTCGCGCACAGGGATCATGTGCAGCCCGTAGCCCACGCACAGCTTCAGCATGATGCCCACGTACGACACGCCCATCAGCGGATTCTCTATTGGGTTGTACATCTGGAGAGACGACAGCGAAGCCACAGAAGGACCAAAATCCGCATAGCCGACGAAGCCAGCGATGAAGTACAGAGTGAAGCACAAGAATACACCGACACCTGCACTAAGGGTAAGGCGCAGCACGGAAGGTCTGTACAGCTCATTGTACACCTCCAGCGCATTCAGCTGACAAATGAAAGCGAAGATGAAGATGGCGAGGCCGCCAATGGCCTTGTTACCCGTCTGGAACAGGACAAGGTCACTGCGCATGCCGTCCTTCAGTCCATTCTCCGAGGCGTGAATGATCATGCAGATGACGAAGAAGATGATGAAGAGGATGGCGAGGAAGGAGAAGTACCGCAGTGAGTTGATCTCCTTGGGTAGGCACAGCGGCAGCATAACGACCAGCCAGATCATCGAGGTGATGAGGCGCTGGCCGGCAATCGTCCGCAGGTAGTCCGGCACACCGGCACCGTTGTCCAGAAACTGCGTCACCACATTCTTCAGCGAGATCGCGTAGGAGACCTCTGCACCGAAGCTCAACAGCCAAAGGCAGAAGGCCAGCCAGTAGTCCGCGCCGTTGCCCATGAGCGCTCGAACAATCTGCTCGTAGTTGCGCAGACCCGTCTTCTGGCCCGCAATACCGATCAGCGTGAAAGAGTAGACGGTCAGGAACGCAATCACCACGAGGTAAATGACGGACATGATGATGCCGGAGGCCTCAAAGGCGGAAGGGAGAGCGATGATGCCCGCGCCGATGGAGGAGCTCGCAAGGTTCAAACCCGACGAAAGAATACCGCCGTACGGCAAGATGTAGTTCACGTACTTCTGCAAGGCGTTCGTTGGCGTGCGCCGCCGGGCGACCCACTCCGCGCGCTCCTGGTCCATGTCGTCGATGCGGCGCTGGGCGAGGTTTGCTGAATCGTCGGCGGCTCCCTCCTTGAGATCGGTGACGATCTCCGCCGCAACTTCCTCCTGCTGGCGGTACGCAGGTCGCTTGTCGTCATCCTCGTAGATCCACGCGTCGCCGCGATGCCGGTTCTGATTGTCCGTCATGATCGGTGTAAGAAGTGTAACGAATTATTATAGTAAGCTTTTCGATAGACGTGTAAGTTTGTTGAAGGAAGAAGAAAAAAATAGATAGTTCGGGACCTAGGAAAGAAGAGAGGATGGAAAGAATACACGATATAAACAAATGCATGCAAAAGAAGAGCAAGAGAAAACTAAGAGTAACAAATATTAGCGAAAATACAACGACGTACACGCATAACAGAGGCACAGAGATAATTTAATCAGTAAAAAATATATAAACAAAAAAAAAGCTATTACAACAGGTGGAAATTAAAGAAAAAAAAACATTTATTAAAAAGGAAAAAAAACAATTATTTTGATTACCGGAAAGGAGACTTATATACAACAATGATTCTTTTTTTCCTCTTCCGTAGAAGACCTATTAATAGTAAGTTCATTTTTTTTATGTTCTTTTTTCTAAGACAATCCATCTGCACACACGAAAAAAGAAACAAGCTGTGTAAGATACTATTGAAATATGCGTCAAATGGCACCACATGAGCACTTGTAACAGACACAAACAATATGAATTATCTCTTTTCAGTGAAAAAAAAAAGGAACGAAGTATAAAAACAGAGGGATCTTTATAAAAGTGAGATTTTCTCAACAAGTTCTCTACGACGAGGGAACGGCATCACCGTAGATGGTGGCGGCTGTGCCCCACACAATACCGATGATGCCGACGAGGATCATGACAAACGTTCCGCAGAACTGGACCCATCCCACGGTGTGAAGATGCCAGTTGCCCGTGTACATGTACATGAAGGCAGGGAACACGAACGCGATGAAGCCACAGCAGAAGGAGCCCATCAGACCAAAGACAAGGTTCACATTCGGGATGAAGAGCCCGGCGACAAGTGTGATGCCCGCGACGATGGAGCACACAATGCAGTTCAGCCACCACGGGACTGCCAGCACATCCGTGTGCGCCATGTGGTAGATGGCATCGCGGATGGGCATCATGTGCAGCCCGTAGCCCACGCACAGCTTCAGCATGATAGCACCGTAGGCCACGCCCATCAGCGGCTCCTTGATGGGGTCGTAGAGCTCGAGCGAGGACTTATTGTTGACGGTGGCACCAAAGTCAAAGTAGCCGAAGAGACCCGCAAAAGAGTACAGAGTGAAGCAAAGCACGACGCCCACAAGTGCCGACAAGGTGAAGCGCCTGACAGTGGGTTGGTAGAGCTCGCGCAGCACCTCCGTCGCGTTAATTTGGTTACCGAAGGCAAAGATGAAAATGCCCATTCCGTAAACCGCGGTATTGCCTGACTGGAACAGGACAAGGTCATCACGGAGGCCGCCCTTCAGTCCATGCGTAGCGGCGTGGATGATCATGCAGATGACGAAGAAGATGATGAAGAGGATGGCGATGAAGGAGAAGTACCGCAGCGAGTTGATCTCCTTGGGCAGGCACAGTGGCAGCATGAAGCCGAACCACAGCACAGTGGTGATGACACGCTGACCAGACGAGGTTTTCAGGTAGGCCGGCACGCTGTCTGAGGCATTCAGAAACTGAACCGTGACGTTCTTGAGCGAGATGGCGTAAGAGATCTCAGCGCCGAGACTGAGCAGCATCATGATGATGGCAAGGAAGATATCCGCGCCGGGGCCCATCAGCGCGCGAACAATCTGCTCGTAGTTGCACAGTCCGGTGGCGCGGCTCGCCGCGCCGATCAGCGTGTACGAGTAGACGGAGAGGGTCGCAATCACGATGAGGTAGATGAAGGCCATGATAATACCGGACGTCGCAAAGGCGGAGGGGAGCGAGATGATGCCGGCGCCGATGGTGGAGCTGGCCAGGTTGAAGCCGGAGGAGGCAATGCTGCCGTACGGGATAACGTGTGCGAAGGCCCGCTGCAGCGGGTTCGTGCCTTGGCGGCGCTTCGACACCCACGCGGCGCGCTCCTCGTCCATGCGGCGGATGTACTGCTGCGCCAGGTCCATGTTGCCGTCCTTGTCGATGGCCGCCTGCGCTCCCTGGTCGAGCATACCGGAGGCTGTCTGCTTCATGAAGTCGCCCTGCTCCATTTGGTCGGCCTCCATCACGAGGTAGCTGGAATCTGCGTTTCCATTTCCACCCTGTGCACCGTTGTCGTAACCAAAAGGCTGGGACATTGCGTTTACGCTTGTTATTCTGAAATCAAGAAAAAAAATATATCGAATTTCAATACGTACGTGTGTGGATAAATCGCTTAGAAACACTGGATGTAAAAAGAGAGAGAAGCAATGAGGTGAAATTTAAAAGGAGGGAGTAAAAAAAAAAGTTGATCAGCATATTTAAACGGTTAGCATGAAGTCCAAGAACAACCGGCTGTAACCCCAAATGGTAAGAAAAGGCAAGTAGGAGATACAATCCTTTCGTCATACCCGTTGATTTTTAGAGAATACTTATTAAAGGGAGAAACAAAAACATGTTAATCCCAAAACCTTCACCTGTTAGTTACTTGTGAGTCGCCCAGAGCTATACGTGTATCTTTATGAAAAGAACACTCGTCTTTTTTTTTTCATTCACAGGGCTTTAAGCCCTAAATAATTTTGTTGCCGCACTTTACACCCCATTCGCTTAAAGAGTGCGCTCCTTTCTTTTTTTGTTATAACTGGACTAATGATGTAAAAAAATTCTAGGTCTTATTACTACCTCTCATCTAGTTTCTTTTTCCCTTTCTCTGTCTCTATCACTCACACGAGATATTCTTACGAAAAAAAAAAAACTAATATGAAAGATTGGCTTTTGTAAAGACGAGTAACTAAAAAGAACAAAATAAAAAGCAAGGATAAACGCAGAGGAATGATACAGTCAATCACTCTGAAAACACTGTTGCAATCAATCACCAAAACGAGGGGAAAAAAGGGAAAAAAGGGGGAAAACGATGGGGGGAAAAAGAAGTCTTTAACTTTTTCCTCGCGCGCCTTCTCATGGAATGGCATCACCGTAGATGGTGGCGGCCGTGCCCCATACAATACCGATGATGCCCACTATGATGATCAGAAACGTGCCAGTGAAATGAAATATGCCAACCGTGCGCAGATGCCAGTTGCCCGTGTACATGTACATGAAGCCAGGGAAAGCTAGGCAAATAAAGCCACAGCAGAAGGAGCCCATCAGACCAAAGACAAGGTTCACATTCGGGATGAAGAGCCCGGCGACAAGTGTGGTGGCCGCGACGATGGAGCACACAATGCAGTTCAGCCACCACGGGACCACCAGCACATCCGTGTGCGCCATGTGGTAGATGGCATCGCGGATGGGCATCATGTGCAGCCCGTAGCCCACGCACAGCTTCAGCATGATGCCCGCGTACGCCACGCCCATCATAGGACTCTCGATGGGGTTGTACAATTGCAGTGACGACTGGTTGTTGACGGTGGAGCCAAAGTCCAGATAGCCGAAGAGGCCTGCGCAGGAGTACAGAACGAAGCAGAGGAGCGTCGCCACCAACGCGGAAAGTGTGAAGCGCGTGACAGTAGGCTGGTACAGCTCACGCAGGATTTCCGTCGCGTTAATTTGGTTACCGAAGGCGAAAACGAAAATACCGAGACCGGTAACGGCCGTGTTGCCGTGCTGGAACAGGACTAGGTCCTGTCGAATGCCATCCTTCAGTCCATGCTGTGCCGCGTGGATGATCATGCAGATAACGAAGAAGATGATGAAGAGGATAGCGATGAAAGAAAAGTACCGCAGCGAGTTAATATCCTTGGGCAGGCACAGCGGCAGCATGCACACCAGCCAGATCATGGAAGTGATGAACCGATGACCCGACGACGTGTTGAGGTACTCCGGCACATTATCGGAAGAGAGAAGAAACTGGGTGGTAACATCCTTCAAGGAGATGGTGTAGGAGATCTCAGCGCCGAGACTAAGCAGCATCATGATGATGGCAAGGAAGATGTCCGCGCCGGGGCCCATCAAGGTCTTCACCATCTGTTCATAGTTACACAGCCCGGTGGCCTTGGCGGCAAAGCCGATCAGCGTGTACGAATAAACGGACAAGGCGGCAATAACGATGAGGTAAATGAAGGACATGATGACACCGGACTTATCAAACGCGGCGGGCAGGGAGATGATGCCCGCACCGATGGTGGAGCTGGCCAGGTTGAGGCCGGACGCGAGGATACTGCCATATGGGACGAAGTGCGAAAACAACCTTTCAAACCAATTCGAAGGTTGGCGTCGTTTTGCGACCCATGCGGCGCGCTCCTCGTCCATACGGCGGATGTATTGCTGCGCCAAGTCGCCGCCTTCATCTAACGAGAACCGAGCGCCCTTATCCAGCGCACCGGCGCCATCGTGGCCCATCATCTTGTGGTCGTCCACGTATCCGATCTCCTCACACATAATCGGGTCACGAGCGTCTCCTCCCATAGAATCGCTCGGTAAAAACGAGTCACCGTTGTCTCCTTTAACGCAACCAAAGGATTGGGACATGCTCTGTTGCTCGTGATTGGTCTTTTCTTGAACGTTAAAAAAAAAATAGTAAGTGAAACGTGCGAACCCTCGTTTTGGGGAAAAAGTTAAGTATCCTGTGCGAAAAAGAGAAGTGGAGAAAACAAAAGATTCACTATTTACTGCAGAAGAAATAAATGACTCATACATGCACCATAATGTGAAGCCGCTGCCGCACACCTATGCTTCTACTAGTCCCTTGTCCACACACAAAGGATCCTGTGGTTTGATGAGAAATGTACAACAAGAGCTCACAAGCAAAAAAGGATTTTTTGAGCTATTAAATTAGATTTAAACAAAAAAAGTGGGAAGAGAAAGAGAAACACACTGGAAAAAAAGAGAAGGGTAAAAAAACAATGGCCAGAGAAACGCGGCCTAAATGCATATCTTTATAGGTGTATATGCGAACGATTCCCCTCTATTACTTTTCATGTATCTAGGGAATGGCGTCTCCGTAGATGGTGGCGGCTGTGCCCCACACAATACCGATGATGCCGACAATGAGCATGGTAAAGGTAGCAAAGAAATGGAACCATCCCACGGTGTGAAGATGCCAGTTGCCCGTGTACATGTACATGAAGGCAGGGAACACGAACGCGATGAAGCCGCTGCAGAAGGCACCCATCAGGCCAAAGACAAG
>AUXH01000007.1:0-95884 GCA_000482145.1 Strigomonas culicis
CGCCGCGACCCTTTCCTTGGCTCGGCGCCCTTTTTGGCGGGGGGCCCCCCGCCGACGGGCGTGGGCGGGCGGGGAGGCCGCGCCACGCCGCCTCGCCGCGCCCCGACCCCCGCGGGCGGGGGCGGGGGTTCGAAACAGCGGCCGGACGCAGCCGCCACCGGCCGACGCCCTCCCAGGAGCCTCCGCGCGGCGGCATGGCCCCAAGTTCGGACATGCGCGATTTGTTCGGGAGAGGTCTTGCTCAGCATCAGCCATGCATCATTCCTCGCGCCAAACTATTCGTGTGTGAAGGATGCTTCTGGCCTTTCTGCTCTCTCTTTACTTCTCTTTTTCTTGTGTTCTGAAATGAGGACCGTTATTCATTTACATCATTTTTTAAATCACTTTTACACGTTGTGTTTTGCTTTTTGGGCGTGTTGTGCGATAACAGCATTTCTTCTCCTCATTTTCTACGTACTTTAGCAATACTAAATTAATATAACCACATCAAAAATAAAACAAAGAAAACTATGCTCAGGGGTGTTTTCAGGAATACTGTTAAGTGTTATGGACCTGTGTTTGCAACGCCGATTAAGCAAGCAAAAATAGATGAAATCGTTCGTGTTGATAATGCTGGGGAAGCAGCAGCAGTGCGCATCGCGCGAAATCAACTCAATTGGATGTGTCCCCTGGATGACTCCGTTCCCATTGTTCAAGAGATTTTGGGAGACGAGATTGTTCACCGGCGTGTTATGGATGAACTTGCTGAGCGTCACGGTGTAAGACTTACGTCGCTTGACCCAATCTTCAAAGTTGGCGCATTTGTTATGGGGGCAGGAACCGCCTTGATGGGCAAGGAGGCCATGATGTGCGTTCACGCTGCGGTGGAAATTACAATTTTTGACCACTACAATGACCAACTGCGCGAGATGGAAGCATTGGAGAGCTCTCTTACTGCCGTCAAAGAAACGGAAGAAGAAAAACAGGCCTGGACGGATGTAAAGGATTACATTGTGAAATTCCGTGACGAGGAGAAGCACCACCAAGAGCTTGGAGAGCAAAATGGTGCCGCTGATGCACCCGCCTATCCGCTGCTGTACAATGGAATTCGATACGCCTGCATGTTTGGTGTTGAGCTTGCGAAGCGAGTTTAGGTTGTACCTTCATTGCTAACATGAGAAGAAGTGGCCGATACTAAGCGCCGTTATGTTTATTACTATTTCACACCACTTTATTATCGACATTACATATTGGCTCTCCTTCTTTTTATTACCGTTTTCAACTTCTGTTTTTTTTTTAAAAAAAAACTGTTTTTCTTTCTTTCACTCATCAAAAAATAAAATAAAAATAAACACGTTCTCTTTCCAACTTTTTTTTATTTAATTTCAGTGGTACTACAAGGATTGTTTTTTCCCTTTGTGTTCTTGCAATTAGCGCCTCTTTTCGACAGACTGCGTGGAGGGCTCTGCTGAACTCCTTTATCTTTTCTCGCTCCCCTCTCCTCTTCCAAACATACACTTTTTTAAAACAGTTCAATTTAAAAATTCTTGTTCTTTTCGTTGTCATTAAAATTGCTCTTTTACGTTGAATCACTCCGTTATTAACTGCATATACTGATTCTGTTTCATAACTGCAAATGACAACCACCGAGGACAGCATTGCTCAGTTCACCAAGGATCTGATTGCCATCGAGGATAAGATTGATGCAGAGGAGCTAAAGATTTCTTCTGCGTACAGAGGAAAGCTGGAAAAGCTTCTCACAGAACGCCAGGTAATTCTTGATAAGGCAGAGGGGTTTTGGCCATCTATTTTTAGCTCCCCATCCTGTGCACTGCATCCTTTTATGAATGGCACTGTGGACCCCAAAATTGTGCGCGCAATCACCAGCTTTTGTGTTTCGTCTCATCAGCACAATGAAAAAGTTAGTCGTAAGGTGACTATGAAAATCAGGTCAAACCTTTTTATCCAAGAAGGAGTGATCTCAAGGGAGATTGATGGCGAGTGTAACACGCTCGCACTGTCTGAGATTAAGTGGAAACAGGGCACGGAACGCGCCCGGCAGAACTCTTTCTTCTCCTTTTTTGAGAAACACGCAGATGAAGATGTGCCGAAGGTGATGGATATCCTTGATGTCCTTGACTCTGTTTACCAAAACCCCTTTCTGGATTTGGAGCAGGAATAGAAAAAGGTTATTCCTTCCTCTTCTCGTCCCCTTTTTTTTTTGATGATCTTATAACCATAATGATAACGTAAGCAACAACAACAACAACAACAACGAAAACATCTCTGAGAACAAGTGTTTTTGTTTCTCGAAAAAGTGAATGATAATTCCTAGTATATGCTTCCGTACAACAAAACAACAAACCGAAGTACTCTTAGCCTCTCTCCTCTCTCCTCTTCTTAACTATATTAGTTTGCATTTATTACTACCGTCTTCACTCATTTTTTGCACTACTCGATTGAGAGCTTTAACATTAATTCGATTTTCAGACTTGCTTGTTATTTTCTTTCCTGAAGATTCATTCTTTCTACATACGCATAGGTTTCTTGTGTGTATTTGTTTCCCAACATAAACATATACATTATTCTATTGACTTAACAGCTGTGGCAAAGTGTAGCAAGTTGATAAAAAAAGAAGTAAAGCATTTCATCAAGCTACTGCTCTGCAACAAGTTTAACTATATAATATTTTGGAGTTCATTAACTAAGCTATAATATCTGATAGTGTTATAGCAATTTAAACGTACACATACATAAAGAGGTGCAGTAAACATGCAGAAATCGTTGCAATTTGCGAAAACAACGAATGCTATTGATGATTTGGTGTTCAATCTAAGTTCCGCGTTGGGTCAGTTTAAAGGTGACAACGGAGTCGGTCGTCTATTAACAGCTGGAAAACTATCCCTTCTTTCACTGATGGGGGAATTCGACAAAACGAATGATGCTTTGTTTGAACGGAGAAGCAATTCGGTTCAAAATACAAGAAGATGCTTGGTTCGACTAAATGAAGAGTTTTCCAGCGTTTTAAAACATATGGACAAAGTCGTGTCGAAAGTGGACAGCATTGTTTCTATTATGCACGAGTTTCATGAGTCGTGTGATTTAGAAATTCTGAGTGAGAACGCGAATCAACAAAGAGACGAGGGCCTCCGGTTTAAGAATTTGTTTGCGGACTTGGATAAGGTTAATGCCACTGTGCAGAAAATTTTTGCAGACTTCCACTCCAATCAAACGACTTGTGTTCAAATGAACGCCAATTCTGTGCAAGAATTGGGTGCGATACACAATGAGGTGAATACGGACGTGAAGCGTAAGCAAACAGACTTTGATATGCTGCGACGTCGCGTACAAGTAAAGCAAAGCGAATTTGAAAGACTGCGCGCATCGGGTCAACCACACAATGCTGCGGTGCAAAACGCAGAGGCAACTCTACGCGAGGCTGCAGCGGACGTGGAGGTCATAGGTGACTCCTACTTACTCGAGATTCAAAAGGGAATGGATGCTACACGATTTGCTTTGGAGCAGACAACAATGTCTGGATGGGCCTCCATTAACGTCTTTTTCGTTCAACTTACAACTTTTATGAAAGATATGTCCGAGTCCACCGCAAGTATTGGCAATATTGCAAAGGTTATTAAAAACGAACAGCAGGTCTCCAAAGAACTCGGCGAGGAAAAGAGGCGCCTTGAGGCGGTGCAAGTGAGAGCGCAGCAACATAAGATGGAACAGCAACATCAGCCACAGACACTGCCTCCCGCAGCTCAACACTGCGATGCAAATTATGACCTCTTTATAGCAGAATCATCGCCACCAACAGAAGATCCTAGTGAACCAAATTACCCTCCTACCAAAAGTAAGAGAATGAGTATTGATGATCTTTTCAGGTGATCGCATCGCTTATTGCTGGTACAATCGCTTCACAACGTGTATGTGTGTGTGTGTGTGTGTGCGTGTGTTTCTTTTTTACTTTTGCTTTCTTGCCGTCATCAAGGTACCAACAATTCTTTTTTTTTTCTTTCCTTAATTGTTTTGTATTTTTCTCTCTTCCTTTGTTGGTATTATTGCTGCTAATCTGATATGTGCAGATGTGTGGGTGTGTGTTTGTATTCTTGTTGTTTCATTCCTTTTCTCTCCCTCTTCACACGCTCAAGTTGTTCAAGTAAGTACCGTGTGAAACAGCCCCAGCTAAAAACACGTATTGAGTATACGTCTACCGATCGTTTTTGCTTTACACTACTCCCCACCGTTACTATGAAGAAAAGACCCGGATTAGGCCTCGCTTTGGATGCAGCCACTGTGGAAAACTACAAGAATGATGCACAATCCTATCAGATCAAGAATAATAACTCCTTGCAGCTCCGCGCGTTTCTCTTCAACGAAAATGGAATGTTCACAAAGGACGGACGAAAGCTGCCTGGAACAGTGTCCAAAGATCAGATTGACTTTACTCAGAAAAAGAGTGTCGGGCGCGGCGCGAGCGGCGATGTTTCGTTTGCTCGTCTCAAGGATGGAACCCCTGTTGCACTGAAGTGCATCCCCATCTCTTCGAAGGCACATCGTGACGAGGTGGACCGAGAGCTGCAATTCTTCAGCTCTAAGGGTGATTGTCCGTATGTTATGAAAAACTACGGCGCGTTTTGGGACTCACAGGAAGGTGCGATCGTTATTCCGATGGAATGGATGTCATACACGGTTAAAGACCTTAGCTTCTTCTGGGATGGCTTGGAGGAGTCGATCCTTCGGGACGTGTACTTCCAAGTTGTTTCAGGGCTGGTGTACCTTCATGATACAAAGCGTGTCATCCATCGTGACCTGAAGCCCAGCAACTTGCTCATCAACGACGATGGATATGTGAAGATTGCCGATTTCGGGGTATCCAAGCTGGTTCAAACACTAGATGTCTCCTCGACCTACGTTGGAACAATGTACTTCATGGCTCCGGAGCGTCTGGAGCAAGGCGCCTATAGCTTCAGCAGCGATGTGTGGTCCTTGGGTCTTACCATGATTGCCACGGTTACCGGGCAAAACCCGTGGGCTCCCCCCGAGGAGATGAACCTCTTCCAGCTCCTTGGCAAGCTTTCCGGTAACACGACCCCGGGGCTGCCCGAGAAGGGCAACTACTCGGAGGAGGCGAGGGACTTCATCCGCAAGTGTCTCGTGCGCGATCCGGATGAGCGTCTCACCTGCGCCGACCTGCTGCAGCACCCCTTCTTCAAAGGGGTCACAATGGAGAGTGCTGTCGCTAACGTCAAACTCGCTGTGGAGTTCATGAGTCGCATGCTGAATATGGGGGCCAAAAAGGACAAGGAACTGCAACGCTCCCAGGCAGAGATGGAAAAAGATATGAAGGACAAGTTGGATAAAATGGTGGCCTAGACGCCCGCTTCTCCAAATTGCAATATGTTTTAGCCAACTATGTGGAATAAGCACATAGGGCTGAACAGATGTAAAGACCAAATAACACCTTCTTTTTTTTTATAGTTTTTTTTTTTCTCAATACCTTCTTTTTCTTTTCTTGTGTCTTTACCCTTTTCCGTACATGCAAGGCGACGACTGCAAATGGTAGTAGCAAACAGGAATGATAATCAAGCGTTACCATAGCTATTGTTCTTCGCGTTTTCGTGTATCACATAACTTGTTTTTGTCAGATTATCGGAGAGATTGCTGCTTCATTTAACTTCTTTATTTTCATCCCCCTTTCTCCTTTACCCACCTCTTTTCTCGAATGAAACTGATTAGGTTCTATTGCAGCTATTTAACACTTCACCATTGCCTTTCTATATTTTGTTTGGCGTTGATCACCGCTTTTTATCGTACCCAAAAACAAAGTCAAGACACGATGCTTCGGTCTTCATTCATTTTGCGCTCCGCGGAGGCGATCATAAAGACCGCACAGACGGGCAAGATTGTGACCGTCACCATTAACCGCCCTAAGCAGCTCAACGCGTTGAGCAACGAAGTGTGTACCGCTTTGTTCACCACGCTGAAGAAGTTGGACGCCGACCCATCTTGCTCGGTCATTGTTCTCACCGGAGAGGGACGTGCGTTTGTGGCGGGTGCGGATATTAAGTACATGCAGAAGCAGGATTTTGTGGAGTCTCTCAACAGCGAAGAGGTCGGGAAGGATGTGCTTGGGGACCTTCGCTTCGGCTTCTTCTCTCTCAACAAGCCCATCATTGCCGCCGTGAACGGCTTCGCACTGGGTGGTGGCTGCGAGCTGGCCATGTCGTGCGATATTATCGTCGCAAGCGAAAAGGCCATATTCGGACAGCCGGAGATCAAAATCGGCACCATCCCCGGCATGGGCGGCACGCAGCGCCTCACGCACGCCATCGGTAAGGCCAAGGCGATGGAGTGGGTCCTCACGGGGGATCAATACACCGCCGAGGAGGCCGAGCGCGCCGGCCTCGTGTCGCGCGTGGTGAAGCACGAGGACTTGATGCCGACAGCGCTAAAGATCGCGGAGTCGATCGCGAAGAACAGCCAGGTGACCGTCAAGCTGGCGAAGCGCGCCGTGAACGCGTCTCAGGAGACGACGCTGACGACGGGGATGAAGTACGAGCGCGACATTTTTGCCATGACCTTCGCAACGGCTGACCGCAAGGAGGGCATGACGGCCTTCGTGGAGAAGCGCCCGCCCAACTTCAAGGATGCATAGTCGAACTCTAAGAGTGGCATTCATTTTTTCTCCCCTTGTTTTCGTTATGCCCTTGCGCAAGAGCTCTTCTTTTTTTTTTCTCTTACAATGATAGCGCTACTTTTTATATCTATCGAACCTTCTCCATGACGTGGATTGCGTACCGAAGTCAACATCACACTAACGATATCGTACAAGAGGATGCATGCTTGCAGTGCGTTTTGGATTAATTGGGTTTTCTTTGTTGTTCACAACTCTTTTGTTAGGTACATTTGATTGTTGAACCTTGAACTATAACGTACGTTGGAAGACGACCTTTCTTCCATGCCTTTCCTTTTTATTTACCTTCCCCACTTTGCTGTACTACTGGCTATAGAGTATTATCGAAGTTTATATTGTTTTCTTTTTCTTTATCTGTTATCGCAGAAATACATATTCAAGTCAAGATGATGTATCAACAGTCCAACGAGGCATGTCCACACTGCTGGGATGAAGCCGCGTTACGCTATCCTTCGCACAGCACGTGCGTGCAAAAAGAAGAGTGCGCCTACTGCTGCTACACGTGTCGCCACGAAAATGGTGTGCTGGTGTGCATGACATGCTTCGCAGGCGTCTGCGTGGCGCATGCGGAGAAGCACATGGCGGTCAATCCCACCCACACCATGTATACCCTTGTAAAGGAGTTGCCTGAGGAGAAGAAGGAGGAGGAACAAGTCCGGGACGTTTACCACTTGGGCGTGGTTGCGGCAAAGACGTACCAGACAGCTGTGTGCTGCGGAGCATGCAAGTTACGCTTCCAGGCTGTGCCTGACTTTGCGGTGGAGTCGTACACTGGCATCACGAATGCTCCCGTCCCCGGGGCCCAGACCGATGATGGGATGGGTGCTGCCTTTGTGAAGCCGCAGTGCCCTCACCTTATTTGCTTGGAGCAGGCCGCCTCGCCCTTCGCGGCGGGAGTGGTGCCTTCCTCGGAGAGCAAGTGCAGCGTCAACGGCTGCGAGTGCCGGTCGAACAACTGGATGTGCCTCACGTGTGGCGCCATCGGGTGCCCCCGCCCGGAGTCCGGGGGCCAGGGGCACGCCCTTCGACATTACAAGGAAACAGGCCACCCGGCGAGTGTCAAGCTGGGCACCGTCACGCCGGGAGGAGCCGACTTCTACTGTTACAGCTGCGACGATGACGTGTCGGATGTTCATTTCGCAGCGCACATGGCACACTTCGGCATTAACGTGGCGACGTCCAAAAAGACCGCTAAAACAATGGGTGAGATGATGTACGACTACACGTCTCAATTCGATTTCAATAAGATCACCGAGTCTGGTATGGACCTCAAACCCATGTACGGCCCTGGGAGGACGGGCATATACAATATTGGAAACACATGCTACATTGCCTCTGTTGTCCAGTGCCTCGTCGCGCTGAAGGCTTTCCAGGACAGCTTCTACGTCAACAAAAGCTGCGTGCACCAACAGGCATGCAAGCTGAACCCGTACGACTGCCGCACGTGTCAGGTGGAGCGGCTGGCCTCCGGGCTCCTGTCGGGCGACTTCAGCAAGGCGGCGCACGAGCCCATGAAGTGGAATGGCGTGGGCCTGCGCTCCTTCAAGAAGGTGTTTGCGCAGCAGCACCCCGAGTTCTCCAGTGGCCTCCAGCAGGATGCGCAGGAGTACTTTCTCTACCTCCTGGAGGAGCTGCGACGCCACGTCCGGACGGCCACGGGGACGACCTATCCGTATGAGATGTTTGATTTTCTCATCGAGCACCGTCTCCAGTGCAGCAACTGTCGGAAGGTGCGCTACACAAAGGAAAAGGAGAGCTGCCTGTCGCTGCCGATCCCCGTGGACCCCTTGAGGCTGCCGCAGGGCGATGTGAAGGACGAGGATCGGCCGCGCTGCCAGCTGAGCGACTGCTTCGCGTCCCTTGTCGCGCCGTCGGAAATGGCGTGCCGCTGCGAGGCTTGCGGTCAGCCGGCGGTGTACACGTCCACGACGAAGATAGTGTCTTTCCCGGACATTCTGCCTGTATACATCCGCCGTCCTTACTTCGACCCGCAGACCTGCACCACAAAGAAGATGAACGTCTACGTGGATGTCCCGGAGACGGTGCAGCTCGAGGCCTACCGCGGGCACGGCGCTTCCGCCGGCGAGGCGCTCATGCCTCCCCCCGCTACGGCCCGCGCCCCCCTCGCCACAGCCAGCGGCCAAACCCCCGTGGACGAGGTGGCGCTGGTCTCTGTGATCAGCATGGGCATCGATATGGAAGTGGCCAGGTACGCCCTGCTGCAGACAAACATGAATGTGGAGCGAGCGGTGGATTACATTTTTAGTCACCCCAACCTTGTGGAGGAGATGACCGCTGCGGAGGCGGGTCAGCCCGCTCCCCCCACCGTCCCGGAGGACCCGCGTGTGATGACGGACGGACCCGCACAGTACCAGTTAGTCTCCATGATCAGTCACATCGGTGGCGGTGCCAAGACAGGCCACTATGTGTGCCACGTGAAGGACAGAGAGACGGGCAAGTGGCTTTTGTTTAACGACGAGAAGGTGGGGATATCGCAAGAGCCCCCCTTTTCGATGGCATCCATCTATTTCTTTGAGCGAAGGAAGTGATTGGTTTTTGGTTTCCATACCTCTTCTTTAGTTCTTTTGATGTTATGATTATTTATACAGTAGCTTATATTGTTATCCCATTTTCATAAGTGGTACGTAGAATGCTTACATGTGTGTGTGTGTGTGTGTGTGTGTGTGTGTGTGTCATTTTTTGATAAGATGAGGACACGCTGTGAACAGCATTATGTGTGTCCTGTAGTCACGTGCTTGATTCTGCACCCTGCATCACCTGTAGTTCATTTTCTTGTTTTCTCCTCTTCTGGCCATACCGTATTTGTAAGACACAATCACAGTGTTAGTATACATTCTTCTCTCTCTCTCTCCTATAAGTATAAATCATTACATACACACATACATACACGCTGATTTCACGATGCTCGTGTGTGTTCTCTTGGGCGTTGCCTATGCCATCTTCTGGTATCTTATGAAAGCCAGAATGCTGCCGGTGATTGTCATGCGTTTCTGGTTCACTCTGAACTTGGTGATTGTGGTCATTCTGAGCTGGCTCTTTTGCAAGATTCTGGGGCTGCTGTACAGCCAGAAAATCATCCAAAAGGAGACGTACCACTCCCTCTCACGATGCGTCTGCGCCACGTTCTTCGGCATTCCGCTCCGTTTGAACTCGCCTCACATTCAAGTCAAGTTCATGGAGGGCTCCCTCCCGTGGTCCGAGATCAACGTGCAGCACGATCTTTGCTTGTGCCACACCTCCTTCTTCGACACCCTGCTCTACCTGTGGTTCGTGCCGTATCGCTACGTCTACACGGCCAAGACGTTTGCCAAGGCCAGTCTGCGCAACTTGCCCTTGTTCGGCCACGTGATCCGTGCGTGTGGCCAGTTCCCGGTGTACTTCTCCTCCGAGGAGTCCGACTCCTTCTCCGTTGAAAAGGAGAAGCAGATGAAGGTGGCCGAGGAGGTGGAGGAGTTCCTCTCACACGGCGGCTCGCTGTCCTTCTTCCCCGAGGGCGCGCTGAACCGCACCCCTGAGGTGCTGAAGGACTTCCGCCTCGGCAGCTTCAACACGATCCTGAAGCACAAGCTGCGGCTTTTCTACACCGTGACGTACGGCAATCACGAGGTGTGGAACAGCAAGCTGAAGGGCATTCCTGGATACCCTGCCGACATTTACATGTTCATTGGCGAGTACAAGTACGACCCCGCTACCGTGGACGCGCGAAGCCTCGCAACAGGCCTTCGCGAAGCGATGCAGAAGCAGCTGGATCAGATGCTCGAGCTTCGCAAGACGAACGGGTACGTGCCCTACTTCGTTGTGAAGGATAAGGCACAGTAATGCGGATGATGCATGCATCTTTTCACACCAGATTCTCTATCTACATTTGTTTTCATATTAGAGCAAAAGATCAACAATCATAACACCAACATGTTGGATTCACATTTAACTGTTTGAGTTGCAAGGAACGACACAAACTAAGGCATTCCTTTGCACTTATACTCTTCAATAATTTGCCTTTTTTTTTATGACGATAATTGTTTGTGAAAGAAGCGCATTCTTCTTTTTTCTCTGGAGTTATAATTTGGATAACATAAATTGAAAACTTGAGTTTTCTTTCTCCTCTCATATATTTTTTTTCGTCTGGAAGTATCCGTTCGAGCACCACAACTCTGACTTACACTACCGCCCCTGACATGTCAAGAACTGTGTAAACTGCACCATCCCCCCCTTCTTCCACTTTATAATACTCTTCCTTTCTATAAACATATTTTCTTTGCCTACTATAGAATAACACATCATTGCTTCCATTTTTTCTTCTAGTAAAAAAACTAATAAATAAGACCTAACGAGAGACTTTCATTCTTTTAATATAATTCATTTGCCCTCATCGTATTTGTGCTCTAATTACAACTTCATTTACATCATAATCTACACAGTTCATTTTAAACGCGGTGAACATGAACGGTTTTTTTCTATGTGCCGCTGTTTACGGGCTGATTCTTTTTCTGCTGAAGAGACGCCAGGTGCCCGTGCTATTTATGCGCTTCTGGTTCACTTTGTTCCTTTTCTTATCTATCGTGATATGTTTCGTTGCGTGCCATGTTATCCAGTTTATCGCGCAAACGTTGAAGTGCATTGACAGCAACACCGCAGAGGAGTGGTGCCGCGGCGCCAAGACAGTCGTGTTCAGGTACTTGTTTTTCCCCAATGTCCCACATATCCACCTGAAGCCCATGCCCGGTACTATCCCGTTTTCGGCGCTGAGTGCAGAGTACATGATGTGCATGTGCCACACGAGCTTTTTCGACTCCCTCTTTTTCCTGTGCATTACCCCTCTGCAGTGCATGATGAAGAGCAAAACGTTCATCAAGTCTAGTCTGCGTAACCTGCCGCTCTTTGGATACGTGCTGCGCTGCTGTGGTCACTTCCCCGTCTACTTTGCCGACGAGAACTCGCAGTCCTTCTCTGTACAAAAGGAAAAGCAGGCGCAGGTGGCCGTTGAGGTGGAGGAGTTCATTTCTCGCGGTGGTAACATTTGCATCTTCCCGGAGGGAGCGCTGAACCTCACGCCGGAGGTGCTGAAGGACTTCCGTCTGGGCTCCTTCAACACGATTATCAACCACAAGCGTCCGTTGCGGTATATTGCTATTTACGGTAACAGTGAAATATGGAACGCCCGCCTGAAAGGAATTCCAGGCTTCCCGACGGATCTTTACTATTTCATTGGTGAATACAAATATGACCCCGAGCATGCAGATGCGCGTGCCGTAGCAAACGGGCTTCGCGAAGAAATGCAAAAGCACGTTGACGACATCCTAGAAGAGCGAAGGAAAAGCGGGTACGTTCCCTACTATAAACCGAAGGAGAAGTCCGGATAGAGATCGGGTTCTTTCAGCTTGCTTCTCGTGTTATGCAAGTGGATTGCTTTTTTTTTTTCTCTTCTAATTTACCGACTCTACATTTAATGATCTTTTTCTTCTTTTTTTTTTTTTGTAGATCTGACAAAAAAAAAAACATGCTGAGTTTCAGTGTCTACATCCCCTCTTTCTCTTCGTACATGTTTCTTCTTCAGTTGCTTCCCGTTTATGATGACCAACACGCTCATAAACTTTTTTCCCTCTCACCTCTCTCTATCAACTATACTTATTTGCTTGTCGAGGAAACATGTTTTTCGAGGATCACTTGGAAGAGTCCGACCATGAAGACGCGCGGCAGGATGAGGTGTCGCAGGAGGCGACGCGCCACTCCCTCGCGGAGCGGCCCAGCGCCGGCGGCAGCTCCTCGTCCATCGTGGAGCTCCTGAAGGAGGCGGCCGAGAACGAGCGCCACTGCCCGGACATCTTGCCGTACCCCACCGCGACCGTGGAGAGCGCCGTGGCGCAGCTCGCGAGCACGCAGGCGAGGGTGCGCCAGCTGGCCGAGGAGGAGAAGCGCGAGGCGGCGGACCCGAACCGTGGGCGGTCCTTGCTCCCCTTTAAGCCGTCGGACATCATCGCCTTGGAGCTGCAGCGCGCGCAGTTCTTTCTCTGTGAGCTACTACGCTGCCGTCTGCGGAAGGTCGAGCTGCTCGCGGCGACGATTTACTACGAAGGCGTGCAGGAGGCACAGGGGGCGGATAGTGGTGTCCTGTTGCCGCAACGAGGACACCTCTCGGAGAATGAAAAGATCGTCGCTGACCGACTGGCCGAGCTGAATCAAAACTTACTGCTCCGTGTAGGGCTGCAGGCCGCGCCGCAGGAGCTGCGACACCTCACGCCCAACCCGCCGTATGCGGAAGGGATGGAAATGCTCCCTGTGCCGGACATTGATCAGTACGTGTTCGGCGTCGCGCTCGAAGATTTGGGCGTTGTGGAGCTTGGCGAAGGTGCCTCTCAAGTGATTAACGGAGGGGAAATCTTTTTAATGCCTTATCGCACGTTTAGACCCTACGTGATAGCAGGGCAAGTGCGTTTGTTGTGAACCCGTTGGCACCATGTGTTTTGCACACGTGCGAACAATCATAGACTGCAATTGTATATGCTCATCTATCCGTCCGACACATCTAATTGTCCACGGACCCCTTTGAGGCCCTGTTCATAGAATGTTATAGTTATTTAACCCTATCCGCAAGTAATCGGTATGCTACTGCTGCATCCACGTTCCCTTCTCCACTGGTGCCCACTACCTGTTGTACACACAGAACTGACACACAGTCTTGTCATCATTTTCCCTATCACTTCTGTTTCTTCGCTACTTTCATTAGTGCCGTGTTCGTTAGGTTTTCTTTTTTTAATTTAGTAATCGTGCTTCATCATGCCCTCACAGCAGAATGCTGAAGCGCTTTCCGCTGCAGATAACGACAGTGATAGTAAAATAGCGGAGCTGGAGCAAACAATTGTAAGCGTCACCACACAGAAGCAAGAGCTGGAAGCACAAAACACCACACTTCAGAAAAAACTTTCCGCCATTGGTGCAGAGCTTACTTCCGTTCATGCGGACAACGGTCAGCTGCGTAAACAACTTAGCGCTGTAAAGCAAGAGCTGGAACAAGAGCGGAAATGTAGAGACGACGGTGGTGGATTTGGCCAAAACGTGCTAAAGGGATTATCCACTCTCATATCTCCTGCCGATGACGTGGCAAGGACGACTGCCTCATCTCCTACAACCGATGCAAGGCGACTCGCAGCCGAAAACCAAAGCTTGCGAAAGGAGGTGGCCACGTTGAAGGTCAAATACGATACCGATGTTTCGGACTTCACAACGAAAGAGGAGGCACGGGACGCGGCGAGGGAGCGTGAGCTGACGGAGCTGCGGCAGCTTCTGCACACCGCCACCACCAGGTGCGACGACCTCAATGCGCAGTGCGTTCGTGACGGCGCCTGTATTGATTTTTGCCGGCACCATCTCACCCTCTCGGTGAGCAACAACATCGCCAGCGAGGACGTCCCTCTTGCCGTGGCCTTGTCCAAGGGCAAGGAGGACACCCCCGTCGCTGCCAAGGGAAGTGCGGAGGGGCCCCGAAGCAGCCTGCTCAACGCGTGTACCTTCTGGCGCACACTGCTGGGCGGTGTCTCTGTATTTCTTATTTCCCTACGGGACACACTGGCCTCGAGCCCCCGCGGCAGCGCGGCGGACGCGCGCTGCTGGGCCGACCGCCTGTCGACCTTTATAGACGCGCACCGGAGCGCGAGGGATAGCCTGTTGCATGCCGTCGGCCGCGTCGAGGCAGCGGCGTCGGCCGAGCTGTCCCCCGACCAGCTCGTGCAGGCGCAGGACGAGGGGCTGCGGGCGCTCGTCTCGTGGATCGCACTGCTGCGCTCGCACCTGCCGCTGCTGGTGGAGAGTGCGGTGGCGCCGTTGCCGCAGAGAGCGGCCTTCCGTCTGACAGAGCTCTCCGACAGTGGAGATGCGCAGGAGAGCTCGGTGGAGGTGGCGGACCGGGATGAATTCGTTGATGCCCTCACGACCCGCGGCACCGACGTGCTCGACGTGCTGGCGGGCTCTCTGGATGCGCTCACGACGCTTCTTCACACGACGGGGGAGCTACCCTGCACCGGCGGCGCAGCGAGCCCGGAGGCTTCCTCGCGCTGGCTGCTGGCGCTCCAATACTTCCTATGGGAGGGCTGTTCACAGTGTGTGCACATGCGGTCTTCTGCGCACACACTGGCTGCTGCATGCGACGACGTGGCGGCCGCGTGCAGCCACAGCCAGATGCGCGACGCCCTGAGGTGTATGAGCAAAGGACTGCGGCAGCTGGCCGTGCCCTGCCCACGGTGGCGCGGCGGAGACCCGTTCGCTCCCTCGCCCGCGCCGCCGCGCCGCCACGACAATGGCGTGGGGGCGCCGGCAAGAGAACAGGTGCCGGTACCGAACTCCAGAGGCCGTTATCATTACGAGGATCTGCTAGCGGCTCTCTCGTCGGCGGATCAGACCGCGGTCTGTCTAAACGCGCACAACAACGCCCTTTTGGTGGAATTGGCTGCTGCAAAGGACTACCAGCGCAAGCTGGAGGAGGAGCTTCACGTGGCGAGAACGTCGCTGCACTCGAAGGAGGCCGAGTCACAGCAAACGGAAATTGTTCTGCAGGATCAAATAAGGGCCCTCTCTCAAGAAATGGCTTTGCATAGATAAGCAAGCGTGTCATGGGGTCTTTCCTTTCCCTTTGTTGTTGGTGCTGTTCTTTTTTTTTTTTGAACATTTTTTTTTTCATTTTCATGCTTTTTTTATTCTAACGTACTATATCGAGATCTCTTTACATGTGTTCATGATAACATTTTACATGCGTGTCCTCTTGTCATGCTTCCTTTATGGAGAGAATAGAGTGGTACTTTCCACACCCTAAGCATCGATTCTTCTCCCTCCCTCTCTCTCCTTTTTGTTGTCAAATACAAGAGCAATAGAATAGCTCATACGTAGCAATTATCACCTTTTCTCATTCCATCATTTACTTTTTTCGTATCTCCGTTTCCTTGGTCTTTCAACCATGTCTACCAAAACGGTGAAGCTATCGAACCCCTTTGTACCCAAGTCGTACAATCTGCAGATCAAGGTGGACCTCTCGTCGTGGACGTATGAAGCGCGTGAGACAGTGGTGCTAAAACGGTGTGCGGAGGTAGCGGAGGGTGGGCACATGCGCCTCCACGCGGCTTCATCGATAGCGATCGAATCCATCGAAGGCGCCACACTGGTGTCGCGGGATGAGGATACACAGACGCTGCTGCTGGAGCTCCATGAGGAAACCCTCAAGGCGGCAGAACCGACGCTGCACTTGCACTTCAAGCACACCATACAGGAGGAGCTGCGGGGGTTCTACCGGGTGCGATTCCACCACGAGGGAAAGGAGCACCGTATGGCCTCAACCCACTTCGAGCCCACCGCAGCGCGGCGCTTTTACGTCTGCCATGACGAGCCAGCGGCGCGCGCCGACTTCACGCTGGCGGTGGAGCTCCCCGTTGCCGAGCGGCACTACACGGTGCTGTCGAACGGCCCGCTCGTGCGCAAGACGGAAAGCGGCGATGCGGTGCGCTACGAGTTCCAGACGGTGCCGCTGTGCCCCCCGTACCTCACCGCGTGCGTGGTGGGGGAGCTGGAGTATGTTGAGACGGTGGTGAACGCGATTCCAGTGCGCGTGTACACCGCCCTCGGCAAGATCGGACGCGCGGCGTATCCGCTGAAGCTCACCGCGTTTGCCCTCGACTTTTTTGAAAAGTTCTTCAAGGCGAAGTTTCCACTGCCGAAGCTGGACGTCGTCGCGGTGCCGGACTTCCCCATCGGCGGCATGGAGAACTGGGGCTGCATTGCCTGCATCGACTCGATTCTCGTCGACCCCGCCACGTCCAGCGCGGCGGCGCTGCGGCGCGCGTCCGAGCTGCTATGCCACGAGGTCTCGCACAACTGGTTCGGGAACCTGGTCGCCATCAGCTGGTGGGAGGGCCTGTGGCTGAAGGAGGGCTTTGCCTCGTGGTGCGGCAACTACGCGACGCACGCGTTCGAGCCCTCCTGGAACTGCCTCGACGCCGCCGCCGCGATGGTGGCGGATGCCATGGACACCGACATGTACGCCCACAGTCACCCCGTGGAGGTGCCCATCGCGGACCCCGCCCACATCACCGAGATCTTTGACTCCATCAGCTACGACAAGGGCATGGGGCTCGTCTTCATGCTGCAGGCCTTCTTGGGCGAGGAGAAGTGGAGCGCCGCGGCGGCGCACTACATCAACAAGTTCCAGTTCCGCGACACCAAGACCGTCCAGCTGTGGGAGGCCCTGGAGGAATCCTCCGGCCTGCCGATCGCGGAGGCCATGCGCAGCTTCACGACGCAGATGGGCTACCCGCTCGTGGAGGTCGCGCAGCCCGACACGGCCAAGGTGCTGCTGAGGCAGCGGCCCTGCACGGTGGACTGGGCGGCGCCGCCCACGGCGCAGCGCTGGTGCATCCCCGTCAAGCTGACGGGCCTGGGGGTCACGGACCACGTGGACGTGATGCTGCGGACCAGCGAGGAAATGGAGGTGGCTGTTCCCGCCGCGCTGGCGGGTGCCTCCTGCATCAGCGCAAACCCGCTGCGCACTGGCTTCTACCGCTGCCGCTACGACGACGCCCTGTTTGATGCATGGCTCCGGCACTACCCGGAGCTGCCCGCGGCGGATCGCCGGGCCATCCTGTCCGACACGGTTGCCTGCATTCAGATGGGCTACGATGACGTGAGCCGGCTCGCGGCCCTCAGCGCTGTCGTGCGGCACGGCGAGAACACACGCAGCGTCTTGGAGGAGTTTGCGACGAGCGTGCGCAAGTTCACGTCCTGCTTTGCGGACGCCACGCTGCGTAAAGAGCTCATTGCAAGCCAGCTTCACTTCTTCATCGAGAAGGGGGAAGAGGCTCTGCGGAAGAATCCGTCCAACTCGAAGGACCTGGACGAGACGTTCCTCATCAGCACCGCGCTGGAGCACATCACGGCGAACCTGGACCCCGAGGAGGCGCGCGCGCGGCCCCTCTTCCGGTGGGCGCAGGACCAGGCTGCGGCGTACTTCGCAGGCAGACCCTACGCGTCGGGACCTCTCCGGGCGTCGATGGCCGCCTTCGTCGTGCTGGACGACACGAAAACACCGGAGGAAAAGGATGCACTCCTGTGGGAGGCGTTCTTGGCGGCAGACGGCGACGACGAGCGCTGCCGTGCGCTTCTGCACGGCATGTGCATGAGCCCCGACGTGGCGTTCGCGCAGAGCATCGCGCTCCGCTGCATGCGCAACGATAAGGTGCGCAGTCACTTTGGTGGGGCCGTGTTTGTCGCCTTGAGCTCGAACCGCTCCTTTGGCAGCGGCCAGTTATGGAGTTTCTTTAAGGAGCACTTTGCAGCCATTGATGAGCAATGGGGTGGTGGCCAGTTCCGCATCCAGGTCATCGTCAGCCGCGTGGGCAACACACTTCGCGGGGAAGAAGCCGCGAAGGACTTTGAGTCCTTCTTTAAGACACACGCCTTGCCCAACGCGCGACTGGCGATTGGACGTTCAGTGGAGAAAATCCTGCTTCGTGCGCGACTCAACGCCAAGTGGTGTTCCACGGTCCGAACGATACTGAAGCACTAGCATTGAAATCTCTCATAGACACTTTCAATGGTCCATTATATCGTATTTGTTTTACAATTAGCTTCTTTTTTTTTTCATCAGATGGGGAAGCTTAACAGCAATGGATGAACAGTGTTACTTAAGGTAATCATGAACTGATGTATGGGCATCGAATCTGGTGACTTTCTCCCTCGTCATTATTCTCTTCTTAGGTTTAATAGGTTTGTTGTTGTTTTAATTATCGCTGCAAGTTGTTGTCGTCCGGCTGTGTGTGGTAAAGTCGAGCGAATGAAGCACTGTGCCGTGATCGGTGCTGGGCAGCTCGGCACCGCGTGTGCGCTCTCACTGGCCGCGAACGGCAGCACGGACGTCCGCCTCCTGTGCCGCGACAGAGAGTACATTGACGAGGTGCAGAAGAACGCGGAGGGACGCTACTTCCGCCTCTATCGGCAAGCAGGCGCTATTCCTGTCCCAGCGTCTATTCGGGTGGACCGTCTGACAGCGGAATCGGATGCTCCTACGGCGGAGGCGGTGGTGTTCGCGGTGCCGTGCATCGCGCTCCTGCCGCCGGACGACCTTTGGGCGAAGGGCGTGCTGCAGGGCGCGCACACGCGTGACGTGCTCTCGTACACCGCCGCCTGGGGCGCCAAGGCGGCGCCGGCCGGCGCCAGCCCGTCGCCCCTCGCCGTGGTGCTGAGCCGCGGGCTGACCGCGGACGGCGAGGCGCCGCACCGCCTGCTGGCCGCGATGCTGCAGGAACGGGCGCCCGCCGGCGCGCGCGAGGTGCCCATTCTCTGCGGCACGGGCCCCATCCTGCCGAAGGAGTGGGCCGTGCACTCGACCGCGGCGCTCGGCGAGGACGGAGGGCCGCGCTTCCCCCACCCCCACTCGGCCACCGCCCTGACCTTCGCCGTCGCGAACGAGGCCCTGCGAACGGACGCGGGACTTCTGCGAGCGGCGCGGCTGCAGGTGGGCCGGCTCTTCGCGCGCGAGAGCGTGACGCTGCTGGAGGAGCCCGACGGCGCCGACGTGCTCGCGCTGGTGAACGCGTGCCTGCCGCTCTGCTCCTTCGGCGCGGGTCTCGTCAGCAACGCGTACGCCGGGAACAGCGTGGGCGCGCTGGCGGCGTACCTCCAGCACGCGTGCAGCGCGACGGAGGCGCTGGTGAACACCCTGCTGGGACGGCCCCGCGGGTCCCCGCTGCCTCCTGCCGTGTGGTCCTCCCTGTCCATGGCGTGCACCACCTTCGCCTCCCGCGAGTTCGTGCTCGGCCGTCAGCTGGACTACCACTTTAAAAAGAACGACGCCCTGCGCGCGGTGTACAGCGGTATGTCTCACGCCAACCTCGCTGCCACCGTCGACGGCATCCATACACTCTTGCAGAGGCACCAATACAGTTCTCCCTTTTACGAGGTGCTGATGGATGCATTCAACACGCACATCCGCGCCTCTGTTGCGGGAGAAGGGCTTGTGAAGGAGGGCTACTACGGATACCGCGAGTCTCCGCCTTCCCCACTGCTGCGAGAAATCACAAAAGTGGATGATGCCTTGTTTTCTGGAGACGAGGAGAGGTTCGAGAAGGCACGCAAGAATTTCGAAAAGGTGTTCTCGGACTCCTTAAAAAAATAACCCCATCGGTGAAGCTGAATAATGAATCCCCTTTCGCGTCATCCTTTCACAGATTTTTTTTTCTTTCCCTCCACCACGGTGTGTGTGTGTGTGTGTGTGTGTGTGTGTGTGTGTTTCATATCATTCTATGAGTTCCTTGTTTTGTTTCTCATTTCTATTCTCTTTCTCACTTAAAGTGAGGAATGCTTTGCTTAAACATCGATGCTACTCTGTGTGTGTACGTTTTATGCTCTGTCATTATTTTTTCCAATCACTCCTTCATATATCTCTTTTCTACGTTTACCTTACAGTTCTTTTTTTCTTTTTTTTCTTTTTTCTGTTTTCAAATACTAACATACTAATATACTGATTGCATTTTTTTTTCTTATTATTGCTTTTATAATTCTATACACGTTTCCTAATGTCAGTAGGATTCGATTCAATGGCTGCCTTCGCAGTGCTTCCTCCAGATCTCTTACCAGTGTTTAGCTTTCTGGATATGATAGCTGTCATGTTCATTAGCAAGACAAAACGTTATAATTCACGAAGCTCCTTTAGTAACCGCGTTTGCTTTGTAACGGATGATCTATTCTGTGTGGCTCACACTGATGGTAAGGTGACCCACTGCTGTCGGCTGGAGGACATTGAGCGTCTGGTCACAAGCCCCAAAGAGTACATGATCGGCATCCAAATGCGCGAACAGCCGTTTCGCTATGGGGCGAGCTTGACCAAGAAGGGGTGTATGTTCTTCGAGGTTCCCGTCGATGCGCTGTTGAAGTTCTCCAGCGGCGCGGACTACCAAGGCTTTATCGATTGTGTGGCGCAGCAGGCGGCCGCGTGCACAGGCGAGCTGATTCCTGTTGTCCACAAGGCGAAGGAGGAGAAATTTCAGAAGCTGCTGGTGCTCGTGGAGGATGGGCTGCGCGTCAAATCAATGGTGCCATGCTATCACACCAAGGAGGAGGTTCGCTCCGAAACGTCGCTGAAGATAGTGAGGCAGTCCAAGAAGGACACGAGCACCGTCAGCGACGACACCGGTGTGACAGTGGCACTTGCATTGGGTGTGAACCAGGGAGACCGTGGAGCATCCTGCGACCTGACGAAGCAGCTCCTCCCAGTGCCCGATTCAGCAGCACACATGACTGCTGCCGTCCCCGCCGCGGACCTCTACTCGGTGGTGTCGTTTCGGTGCATGACGGCGGAGCAGCCCCTGCCGTTCTCCCCCACGGAGACAGACTCTATGCCCAACCCCCTGTCGGCCCCGAGCGAGGCCTCGTCCCCGTCCGCGCGACTAACGAGCTCCGAATTCTTCACCGTCTCTGGCAAAAAAGCTGCGTGCGATGATTGCAACATTACCGTGCGTATCTCAGAGAAGAAGAGCAAGAGCAAGAAGTCAGGGATGGAATCGTCTGTGAGCAGTCGTCCCGATAGTGAAAAGGCAGGAAAGATTTCGACTTACGTCAACTTGGATGACGAGACGAAGGCGGGGTCCGGTGGTGCACACACAAGGCGCGTGGACGCGCACGAATACACGTGCGTCAACTGACGCATGCACTGAAAAATATTCAGAATATATTCTCATTCCCCCTACTGAACATGTACATTTATATGCTAGCTCCAATAATATACACCTATAAGCGGTGCTAAATTGCTTCTTTTTTTTTCTTTTTACCTTTGCGTTATCAGTCCAGTTGCAACGAAACATATGTACTACATTGATTCTCAGCTGGTAAAGGATCCAAGTATCATTGTTGATTAGCAAGGTTATCTTTTTTTCCTTTTCGTCACACTGACTAGACGTATTTACAACATACATAAACAACCTCTCTTTTGAAGGGTCGCAGTTGATCATTTAAAAGATCACTTTCTTGTATTGCACAAAAAATTTGCACTTGAAAGGTATGATGTGTGATCTTTTTTTTTTAAGTGTTCATTTTCTTTCCTTCCCCTCTTTGTTCCATTCTCTCTTCTTGTCTTTTGTTCAACGCATTTTTTTTTCCTTTCTCCAGAACATAGATACATTATTTACTCTCAACTCCAGTCACTTTTCCTTCTACATGGCGCGAATCACTCCGGAGCTGCTGAGGCGGCGGGCGGAGCACAACGACGGCTGCCTGAGCACCTTGAAGGAGGTCGCGCTGCATCAGCAGGACATTGAGCGCATTGAGGTCATCGGCGACTGCTGCAGGCAGCTGGAGATTCTCTACTTGTGTAACAACTATATTTCCAAAATAGAAGGCTTGCGCCACTTGAAGTGGCTCAAGTACATCAACTTGGCGGTGAACAACATCAAAGTGATTGAGGGCCTCGAAGGCTGCGAGGCGTTGGAAAAGCTCGATTTGACCTTGAACTTCATCGAGGACATCACTTGCGTCCGACGGCTTCTTGCGAACCCCTTCCTCGAGACTCTGCACTTGACCGGAAACCCATGCACCAAGACGAGCGGCTACCGCGCCTACGTCGTGCAGTCGCTGCCTCAGCTGAAGGACCTGGACGGCAACGAGGTGATCAAGGCAGAGCGCATCAACGCGCGACAGGTGGAGGAGGACCTGCAGGAGGCAGCAGCAGCGGAGTCCGTCAAGTACACGGAGGCGGAGCGCATCAAGGCGGAGATGATCGCCCAAGGCATCAACCCCTTCCCGCCCAAGTACAACGAACAAGGTGAGCGTGTGTTTGGCCACACGGCGGAGGAGCGGCTGCAGATGCTGCGCGAGCAGCAGGCACAGGAGGAGGAGAGGAAGAAAAAGGAGCAGGAGCCGGTGCCGGGGTCCATCTCCGCCATCCACAAGGAGCTGAACAAGAAGAGTGTGCCTCTCACCCCTGAAGAGGAGCTGGCCAAGTACGGCAGACATCTGATGCGCAATGAGGGCAAGGTTTCCTTTACGATCGACCAAGACAGCGCAACGGAGTTTCATCTGACGGTGCAGCCAGGCAAGTTTATCGCAACGTCCCTACTGGATGTGCAGGTGGATGTGCACTGCGTGCGCGTGTACGTCAAGGGTAAGCTGCTCCAAGTGCCTGTCGAGGCGGAGCTCGCCGCCGACTCCGCCCGCGTGCAGCGCTCCCAGACGACCGGGGAGCTGAAGGTGTCGGTCCCCTATTCCGACGGGGCGAAGAAGCAGCTCCGTGCGAAACCGAAGCCTGCGGATGCATCGAGCCAAAAGGAGGCGGAGCCGGCCCCTTGCGTCGCAAGGAACGACAAGGAGTCGCTGCGCAAAGCCCTCCTGTTTCCAGAGGACGGCGTGCGTCAGGAGAAGCGCTCGGTTCCTCAACCGGCGGCCGCAGAAGACCCAAAGAGGGTCATAGAGGTGCTAGCGGAGGAGGGGGAGCAGGGCAGCATTCTGGATCTAGATTAGCACCTTTTGGTGTCTACCTTGCTTCTTCACACGCACACATGCCATACACACACACACACACACACACATATATATATACACTCAAATGTATGCACTCACACTTCTTTTTCATGTTTTTGCACTGGACAATTGTAAGAGTTTTTATCGTGTTGCACAAGCATACGGTTGTCTTCTCTTTTCCCTCTTCCTTATTCTGAAGTATACACTACCTTTTTTTCTTTTTCTTTTTGCCTCTCGTTTACTATACCAGTACCGTAAGTTATTATTCTGCATCCATTTTGCTCCCTCCCATCTATTCGCTTCAGTTTTTTCTACTGAATATTCGAACGAAAAGATGGAACAACTGATTGGTGTCATCAATGAGCTTCACGATGCGTTCGCGAACGTGAAGATGAACATCAAGCTCAATTTGCCGCAGATTGCCGTCGTTGGTAGCCAGAGCTGTGGTAAGAGTTCTGTGCTGGAGTCGATCGTGGGTAAGGACTTCCTTCCTCGTGGCTCCGGTATCGTGACCCGCTGCCCCCTCGTGCTGCAGCTGGTGCAGCTGCCCAAGTCGAACGACGAGGAGTGGGGTGAGTTCCTTCACGTGCCAAACAAGAAGTTCTTCAACTTCGGCGAGATCCAGGACGAGATCACGAACCGCACCATCCAGGTGGCCGGCCCCTCTGCTATTACCGACAAGCCCATCAACCTGAAGGTGTTCTCCAACCAGGTGCTCAACCTCACGCTCGTCGATCTCCCCGGTCTCGTGATGAACGCGGTCGGCGATCAGCCGAAGGATATCGACAAGCAGATCAAGGATATGGTTACCCGCTACGTGGCTCCCAAGAATACCATTCTTTTAGCCATTTCCCCCGCCAACACCGATCTGGCGACCAGCCAGTCGCTGCGCCTCGCGAAGCAGCTGGACCCGGATGGCGTCCGCACGGTGGGCGTGCTGACCAAGCTCGATCTGATGGATAAGGGCACCGACTGCTACGACGTGCTCACGAACAAGGTTCTCCCCCTTCGCCACGGCTTTGTGGGCGTGGTGTGCCGCAGCCAGCAGGACATCAACACGCGCAAGTCGATGGAGGCGGCCCGCGCCGCCGAGCACGAGTTCTTTGCGAACTCACCGGTGTACTGCGACATCGCGGATGTGTCTGGTACCATCTACCTGAGCAAGAAGCTGAACCTGCTGCTGCTGGACCACATCAAGTCGGTTATCCCGGATCTGAAGCAGCACGTAGACAAGCTGATGGAGGGCACCAAGAAGCAGATGGACAAGCTGGGCATGTTCGACCAGGAGAACATCGACCCCAGCGCGCAGCTGCTCTACTTCATCAAGCTGTTCAGCGACACGGTGAACCACACGATCGACGGTGGCTTCACCGACGCCACGAAGGAGCTGATGGGTGGCGCGCGCCTAGACTACATTTTCAACGAGTGCTTTGCCGCCTATGTGCGCAGCCTCTCCGCCAAGAAGGACTTGACGGATGAGTACATTCGCATTAACTCGCGCAACATGTCTGGTATGCACTCGTCGCTCTTCCCGTCCGACAACGTCTTTGTGGCACTGTCCAAGCAGCAGATCGCGCGCCTGGAGGAGCCGTCCGTCAAGTGCGTCTCCTTTGTGTACGAGGAGCTGCTGAAGATTATCGACATCTGCGCCTCCAAGATTGAGCGCTTCCCGCAGCTGCGGCAGGCGGTGGTCTCTATCTGCCAGTCGATGCTGCTGGAGTTCCGCGCGCCGACGTCGGCGCACGTGCGCACCATCATCAGCGCCGAGCGCGGCTTCATCAACACGAAGCACCCCGAGATGGAGGAGCTCGCGCAGCGCGCCTTCTTGAACATGTACGGCTCCAACGCCCAGGGCGGGGCGGCGGGACAGCAGCAGCCTGGGCAGCCGGGTCAGCCGGGGCAGCCGGCCCCGCCCGGTCAAACCGGCCAGCCGACGCCGCCGCCGGGACCCAACGACAAGAACAAGGACCCGAAGAAGGGTGACAAGAAGTTTGAGCGCGACCAGGGCAAGGGCATTATCGACTCACTCGTCTCCGGCCCCAGCAGCCAGAACATGGGCGACGTGCCCTCGCGCATCATGCTGGGTAACCAGATGAGCAACCACGAGCAGCACATGTACAC
Organism: Strigomonas culicis; assembly: GCA_000482145.1. Lineage (NCBI taxonomy): Eukaryota > Euglenozoa > Kinetoplastea > Trypanosomatida > Trypanosomatidae > Strigomonas > Strigomonas culicis. Next base: position 25,304 of record AUXH01000007.1, read on the forward strand.
CGCGATTCGCGAGATGGTGGAGGGCTACTTCGCGATCGTGAAGGGCAACATCTCGGACCAGGTCCCCAAGGCGATCACACTGCTGATGATCACGCGCCTCCGCGAGGAGGTGTACGCGCGCCTGGTTCGCGAGCTCTACTCCGACAAGAAGGCGCAGAACATGCTGTCGGAGGCACCGCAGGTGGCGGCGCAACGCAAGGCGGCCAAGGATATGATGAACGCCCTCACGAAAGCCCAGTCGGCCCTCAACACGGTCCGCGATTACAGCTTGGCTAGTTAAATGACTCATAGCAACACGACTAAGAGAAACCAACAAGTAACTTAAAAAAAAAGAATCGATTCAACATGAGAAGATACTAAAAGAAAGAAAAAGGAATAAATTATAGTGTTTAGAGTAATTTGAGAAGAACGAAAAAAAAATGTCTGAAGGGTAATTGATATAAATGCATTATTACCGTTTCCTTTTTCTGTTCTTCAAGTTTTGTTTCTTTGCTCGTTTTTTATCCGTTTGCGAGTGTATGAGTAAAGTGCCAGAGGAGATGAACAGCAACAACAAAAAAAAGAGAATCATAATAAGACAGCTACAGAAGATCTAACTTCTCTCGTAACAAACGAAGTATCTTCATTATACCGCTTATTGCATGTCCCTCTTTTTTCCTTTTCGTTCTAACCTTTATAGCTTCACTTTTTTCTTTTTGCTTCTTTGCACATATAACTGTTTTAGTGTTTGCACTGTCCAGCTCGCATTTTAATGTTCTTTTCATTCCTTTTTTTTTAAAAAAATATTTAGATACTCGTTTTGATTTTATTTTGGCAAATAAGAACCTAATGATATGATAAACATAAACTAATAAGGAGTAGTTAAGGTAGTTATCATGACAATCGTAGTTTACATATCATTCGGTTGTGTTTTCTTCGTTGTTTAGCCTTTTTGTTTGTTTGTTTGTTCATTTTTGTGTTCATTGTTGAAGGTTGCTTTTCTTTTACCATCACATTTGATTGAGTGAGCTGTGCTCATCACAGCGCATGTACCTGATGATATACTTCATGAACAGCTTTTTCTCTTATTGCCTTTACTCCTCCCTTCTTCCAATCTGTTTTGTCTCTTTATTTTTCACTCATTCGTATTATTATTTCTTCTTTATGTTCAGTTTTTTTAGTGTCTGAAAAGCGAAGAAGCACTTTTCATTATCGTTTTTTTTTCTTTGTAAGGTTTAGATTTTTTCTTCTCTTGCTTCATTAAAGTAGAATCTTATTTCTCTTTTCTGATTGACCATTGACGCGTCGTTGTATACACGATGTCTCAAAAGCTCATCACTGCGGTCATACTGCTTAGTGTTCTGTTCATCCAAACAGCGCTTGCGTATAATGCGTGTGTAGAGGATCAGCGCACGTACACCGTGGGCTCCGGCGAAGGCACGTACGGCGCTGTGACGTTTCCTTCTCTCAATACGGACGGTGCTACGCTCATACTGGAGCTGACCGAAAGTGTGGCGTCGCCCGCCAACATGGCCATTGTGCAGGGATGGACATACCTCTTTGTGGCCCCTACTCTCTCCGCGACCGCGTCAGCCCAACAGTACCACTTCACGGTGCGCGCACTGTCCAACGGTGCGGAGGTGTGTCAGGCCACCATCTACTATACCGTTACTGCGAGCGACAGCAGCGCGTCGTCGACGGCCGTCGCGTACCCCTCCACGTGCGGCACCACGACGAATGCCACCTACGCCCCGGCCGTTACGTACTTGGGCACGCTGCCGTTTGACGGCACTTCTGTGACGTGCGCCAACAATAACTATGAGGTGAAGTTGACGCAGCCGTCCATCGGCTCCGCTTTCCCCTTCGGCGCCTTCACGTACCTGTACGCGGCACCCGCCATGACGGAGGACGCGACGACGGTGCTGCCGTACACGGTGTACTGCACAGCCACCGGCGCGGAGGTGTGCTCGAGCTACGTGACCATCACCATTCACGAGGAGTCGCCGGCGTGCGCTAACAGCCAGCTGCCGATTGTGGTGCCGCCGGGCAGCACCACGTCCGGCACGTTTGCGCTGGGCAACACGTGCAGCGGCGACGTCACGTGGGCCTTCCGGCAGGCGGATGCCGCGGGCACGCTGACGATGGGCCCCGGCCTCGCCTACACCTTCGCGGCCCCGGCGAGCGAACAGGACTCCCTGTACACCATCCGGTACTACTGCGACCAGGCGCCGCTGTGCGACGTGGCGGTGGCCTTCCTCGTGACCGACGCGACGACCACGACCAGCACCACGTCCACCACGGCCACGCCCGACTCGTCCACCACGTCCACCTCCACGACGTCGACCACCACCACCACGGCGGCGCCTCTCGAAACATGCGGAACCTCGTTTCTATTTGAGGTCCCCACCGGCCAGAGCCTCCGCGGCTCGATTAACGTATCGCTGGCGTCCTCGCACCCGAGCTGCCAGGTGGTCACGTACGGTCTTCTGCGCAACGCGTCGATCCTGCAGGGCACGCTGAGCATCAACCTCATCGGTGACTTTCTCTATCAGGCGCCGTCCACCGAGACGGTGGAGATCGCGATCGCGCAAGTGTCGTGCGTCACCACCCCGGTCTGCCAGGCCACCGTCACCTTTGTGTCCTACTTCACGGAGACCACCTCAACGCAGGCGCCGGTGACGACGACGAGTACGGCCGTCCCGGTGCAGGCCTGCGCGTCGGTGTACTACTACACGGCGGTCGCCGGCGTCGCGCTGAGCAGCTCGCTGAACGGCATGCCCGGCCAGGACCCGTGCGCGTTTGGACGCTACTTCTTTGTCAACACGCTGCCGCAGGCCGGCACGCTCGATTTGCTCCCGAACGGCGATTTCAGCTACATTGCGCCCACCACCGAAGGTCAGTACGACTTCAAGTTTTCCATGATGTGCCTCAACAAGGTGTACTGCGTTGGATACGCCTACTTCATGGTCAGCCACGAGGCGACAACGACGAGCTCGCCGGACGAAAGCAATACGTCTACCATCACGAACCCACAGATCACGTGTCAAGGGTCCTGCACGACGCAGCCGTGGCTCACGTACCCCAACTACGCGCTGTGGGACAACTCGGCGAGCGCAGGCTACACCCGGAAGGATGGCAACGCGGTCGACGGCGTGAGCGCGAGCTGGTCAAACCACTCCCTCGTCCTCACCGTCTACTCCCTTATTGGTAACTTGGGCGTCCGCTTCCCGACCTTTGAGGCCGTCACAAGCTCCTCCGGCACCTACTTCGAGTCCAGCGATTTCGCCTCGACAGTCGCGGTCACCTCTCCTGGCTTTGAGATGAGCTGCCTGAACGGCCAGGGGCGCGTGGGCATGGGCGAGGATGTGTGGAAGTGGTCCACACTCAACGTGTCCACCGGCACGGGTACGCCGGGCACCTACTACGCCCTGGGCTCCTCCTGGTACCAGAAGTTCGGCGGCAAGCACAACAAGTGCGACACCTTTGTCAACTCCTGCCTCTACGCCCCGCTGTTGACCCCGTCCAACAAGACGGGCTCGGTCGGCAAGTGGTCGATTGACATCAACGACTGCGATGCGACGTGGACCGGTGTCTTTCCACACGCGTCGCTCTCCGACGTCAAGCGTGCGAACGGCACGTCCGTGTTTGAGTTCGTCGGCGAGAACCAGATCAAGGGCACCCTGCTGTCCGAGGCGGTGCGTGCGAGCTCCTGGGTGGCCCCGGGACGCTTCCAGTCGGAGTACGAGGCGCACGACATTGTGATCGACATGGAGGAGTTCGTGTACAGCACGAAGGACGACAGCGTCAAATCACTCTTCTCCGTGGACGTGGAGTTCTTCACGGCGCGCGACGACTCGACGAGCGACCGCACCTTCGGCATCAATCTCCTTGTGTACCCGTACGTCACGAGCTCCATGAAGTCGAGCTACGCGGCGGACCGCCACTTCGTGGGCTTCAAGTGGGTAGAGCAGGCGTGGGAGGCGCCCAGCAGTGCGCTGTGCCCGACGTGCACTGGCACGGGGACGCACTGCTTTGTGGACGGCGACTCGACGGAGGCGTCCTTCACGGGCGACTTCCCCACCGGTAACTGCTCCGACAGCACGGCGCGCGTGGTGCTCAGCAAGGGCCCGAGCTTTTCCAGCGCGACCTGCGCCAGCAACGACATGCACGTGTACAACACGTCCGGCTTCTCGGCCCCGCGAAGCTGCAAGACCAGCTATCAGAACATCACGCTCCGCGGCACGGTGCCGGGCAGCGGCAAGCTCACGGAGGCGCTGTCCCGCCAGTTCTACTACGGCGGTGTGATCCGCCTGCAGCTGCTGACGAACGAGGGCATGACGCACGACCTCACCCTTAACATGAGCATGTACGTCTCGCGCCTCTCGCTGAACGCGGCCACCGTGACGGGCGGCCTCAACTCCTGCCGCAGCGGCCCCTACTGGCCCGTGCTCGACCCACTGGGCACGTCCCTGCCGGACACGCCACTGGACCTCAGCCTTAGCACGGCCACCTACCTGTGCGTGGACGACCTCAGCACCACCTTCGGCCCCAGCGACTGGGCGCTCTTCACGGTCAACCTCCCCGGCGTCAGCGCCTCCGACGTGACGCTCAACGAGGTGTACTGCAAGATCAACGGCACCCGCGTCTACCTGCTGTACCGCAACTCGACCGGCAGCTTCGCGGTGCCGCCGTCCTCGGCGGGCAAGTGGTGGGCGTACGAGTACCCATTCCTCGCCTTCCGCGACCTCACCGCGCGGGCGCTCAACAACAACCTGACCGCGAGCGCGCAGATGAGCTCCTCCTCCGTGCTGTCCAACGTGGTGAGGGCCTTCACGTTCATACCCGGCGCCATTTCCCTAGACGGCGAGGTGGAGGTGACGGTGGAGGCCACCGTGGTGCAGGACGGCGTCACGACGCGCACGACGTTCCGCCACATGGTGTCGACGGACCCGCAGCTGACCTACCTGAGCCGCGAGGGCCCTGCCGCGGAGACGTCGACCGACACCTCCGCCCTCACAGAGGGCTTCTACGCCCTCGGCGTCACGGTCGGCATCGTGGCGGTGGTCATCATTGCTGCGGTCTTCTTCATGCTAGCAGACAACAACCGGCCGCTGCCCAAGTGGGTCCCGCGCGGTAAACTAGTGAAGGAGACGGTGCTGTCCGTGCTGCCGCCCGGCATGCGCAAGAAGAAGCAGGAGAAGCTCGCCACGCACAAGGACATGTATGATGCCATGGGATCTGGGAAATACTAGAGTGTGTGTGCATCTAAAGGAGATATCACAGGCTGCTCTGTTTGTATGATACGGGATACGCAGCTGGAAGGAGCAACACCCGAAGCGAAAAAGAAGGCAGCATAGACAAGTATCTGCGCTGGGCAATGCTACCTTTTTTTCCCCCTAATTCTTTCTTGTTCCCCTTTACACACTAATTCGTTGCGCTCTGTAAACATATAATCTTTTTTTTTCCCCCGTTGAATGCTTGCATGTTTTTGTGTTCAAGAAAAAAAAAAAGAAGAAAATGAATCTATTAGCTGCATACAGTTCTTGATTCTCAGAGAGAATGTTCTATTTTTTTTTTTGTGGTCCTTACAAAAGTACATAAGGATACTTCCTGATAAAGAGATTTAAGAATAATAATGTTAAAAGAAGAAAATGTTGGCTTACTATAATCAATAAAAACAAGACTTTTTCGTTAAAAGAGGAAACAGTGTCTTATCGATATTTTCGAGTACCAATTTCGGTAACCGTTTTAATTATCATTTTCAGTTCTGTTCCGATTTTTATATCGTTGTTGTTACCTTTTTTCGTGTGTGTATTTGTGTGATTTACACCTTTGAATTACTTAGAAATAATTATAGTTTAAAGGAGTAAGTAAGTGTCATTAGTAAGTCCACCATATTGAAAGAATATGGTATTAATGTTTTAATCATTGAATGAAAAAGAGCGAAGAACGTTAGGCACACCTTTCACGGTGCTGTTCTCATCCTGGGATGGTGATTTTTCTCTGTTTTAATGATAATACTATGCTGTCAAATGTATAAGTGAAAGAGTGTTTCCTTGTATCTTCACAATCTTTCTTCTGCTTCTTTCCCCTCTTCATTTTTTTCTTTCGGAATCACCGTTGTGCAAACTGTTTGTTTACTAGTTAGTTTGTTTCATATACATATATATACATGTGTGTATGCAGAAATGCTCACAAAGAGGTTAGCGTGCATTTCTTCACACCTAAAGCAGCAGTGGTCTTACTGCACGGTGCTGAGGTCTTCGTTGCCTCACGGAGGGCCCATGCGGCATACTACGTGCGCCGCAGCCTTCTGTTCACACAGTGCTCTTGATAACAAGATGTGCGTTACCGCATCCCCCCACAGGATCGCGCGGCGCTTTGGCTCTTCGGTCACGCGAAGGAAGACAAAGCAGACCGACGCTCCACGACCCAAGCCCCCACTCGCAACTGCTTCCGCAGTGAAGGCAAGCGGCGCCAATAAGAGAGCCGCGGCCGTGACAGCGGCCAAAAACCCTCTGGACACCAGCAGTGCTGACATGGAGGAGGAGGGGGACGAGACCGAGGGGAGCGCGCTCGACCTTGCCGAGCGGGAGATACTAGAGGAGCTGAAGGACGATGACGATGTCGAGGGGGAGGAGTTCCTCGACAAGGACGGGAAGGACACGGCCGGTGAGCACGGCGCGGAGGAGGACGAGGATGAAGCAGAGCTAAACGTGGAAGACGCCGACGATGACGCCCCATCGGCTACAAATGTTACGAAGAACAAAAAAAGAACAGACAAGGAGAAAAAGACACTGAGGACCACGCAGAGGTCGATGGCTTCTACACGGAGGAGGATGCGCACAGCAAACACTTGACAGACTGTTTCCCCGAGTATGCGGCGGAATATGACGATAGTAACGAAATGGACGTGAAGGACATCCTCATTGATAATGCCTCTGTCGTCAAGTGGAACTGCGTGGCGTGCGGCGAGCAGTGGCGCTGTGCCGTCTTCGTGCGCTGCATTCTCAAGAACGGCTGCCCGTCCTGCTATGCCAAGAAGCACCCCTCCCTCGCTGCTGTGCGGCCAGACCTTGTGCGGCTGTGGGACGCAGCGGCGAACAGCCCCTTCGACACGCCAGACCGTGTGCCCGCGGACAGTCGGATGGCCGCCTCGTGGAAGTGCGCACAGTGCGGAAACAGCTACCGCGCCAAGGTAAAGGACCGCGTGTTGGAGAAGAACAAGTGTCCGTCTTGCGAATTGATGAATCTCAAATCGGCGAATGACTTGGCGCAGGAGGAGGGTGCACTCCTTCAGGAGTGGCACCCACTGAAGAATGGGGACCTGTCACTCGACCAAGTGCAGCCCACCGACCAGAAGACGCAGCTGTGGTGGCTGTGCTCCGTGTGTGGCCACGACTGGCAGGCAACCCTTGCTACTCGGCTTTCGCGGCGAAAAAAAGTGGGCAAGAACTGCCCCGTCTGTCAACGGAAAACAGCCGCCCATTAGAGAAGGCTATAGTCTCTCTTTCGCTCTCTTTCTCTCTCTTTCTCTCTTTTTTTTTTACTTTCTGCCGTCGCTTCTGTATGCATCTAAACAGCACTGCTGCAACGGGCAGATCTCACAGATCAACTTGTATTGCCTACTCGCGCGCTTCCTTTCCTATTTGTATAGGTACTATGTTATATGTTGTTTTTCTTATTGCTGTTCTCATCTGCTATATGGACCCCCCCCCGCAGTCCATTTCCTTGTGTTCATGCTTCGTTTCAACAAGGCACCTTTCTTTCTCTACGCTGTTCTTCCCTTTATCTTATTTCCTTTCTTCACCAACATGTACAGCAGTATTAGTGTAGCTCGACATGCGATGAGTGCGGAGGAAATGAATCCATACAGAGCCTCTATTCTTCGTATTCTCGAAGCCGTCGGACTCGAGCGGTATGGGTGTGACACCGCAGCGATGCCTCCGCGCACCGAGGAGGAAAACAAGCGCATCGCGGAGCATCTGCCCAGCGTGCTTTGTGCGGAGCAGGAGAAGGAGGAGCGGCTCAAAGGCAAGAACATCCCGTCGCGCACGCGGAAGAAGAAGCTGCCGAACAACATCGCGGACGCGATGGAGGGCTGCGTGGATGTCGCCGGCTACGGCACGCGGACCATCTACCTCAGCTTCGAGGAGTCCGTGGAATGGAAGGCGTTCCTGCAGAGCCTCCCGGTCGCGGAGCGGCACCGCGCGACGGTGCGGCGGCGCATCTCCCTCGCCCTGTGGCGCGCGCACTCCAAGCGGGACTGCCTGTGGTGCTGGTTCCCGCAGCGCATGTGCATGTGCGACCGGCTCGACCTGTACCGCGCGCGGCTGCCGCGGGACGTGCTGCGCGCCCACGTGGAGGTGACGATGCTGCTGCACGGCGAGGAGCTGATGCGGAGCACCAACTCCGGGCACATCGCAGCCTACCTGCTGGGCGCGCCGCTCCGCGTGTGGGGCTTGGAGGGCGATGACGCCTACCTGGAGAGCTTGGGGGGCGTCGCGCTGCAGACAGACGCAGCGAGCGGCCAGCCGTACCAGCAGTACAACGTGTCGCTGTACCCCGAAAAAAATGCGCCACTCATTGGGGATTTCATACAGGACGTCGCGAGAGCGGGGCCGCAGGGCGACGAGGCCCTCTCCTCCCGCATCCACCTGGTGCTCTCCGACAGCACGTGGGGCCAGGCGCTGTCGCTGAACCGCCACATCCCGCGAGGGGTGCCGCGCGTGGCGCTCGCGATCGACGAGTCGTACGAGCCGCTCTTTGCGGCGCTGCGCAAGCGCACGCGCGAAACGGGCGTGAGCACGCTGGAGGCGACCACCATGGCGGTGGAGCAGTGCGTGCGCGCGCTCGGCCTCGCAGAGGAGGCGGAGCGCACCTCGGCTGTTGTGACGGGCGCCATGAAGGAGTTCGTGGACCTGAAGTGTCTACTGAAGTTCGCGGCGGTGCAGTTCACGACGGACCACGAGAAGATCGACGAGCTGGAGGAGAAGCGGGACGTCTTCCGCCGGGCGGAGTCGGTGGATCGCCTGGCGCGGCTGGGCGAGCGAATACGCGAGGACCCCACCGCCCGTCAGTACCTGCTGCCGCCGGTGACCAACTACTGCTACTGCTGCGACTGTGTGGTGGGATGGCACCGGATGGCGGAGCATGCCCTCGGCAAGACACACCGGGTGAATTTGGCGAAGAACCCTACGTGCGAGCCATCTGCGCTGTCCCAGACGCAGGTGGTCGATGATTTTTCGCGACCCATGCGGACGGACCGGGCCCAACAGGCGCCGGCACCTACTGAGAGTGATGGGGATGCGATCTGACGCTAATGGATAATAAAGGTGATAATGCTAAATCACCTGTATCTCTTGCACCTAGTAAACACCCACACGAATATCAAATATGACTATATACTTGATGCCGCAAGGGCTTTTTCCTGTCTTCACAGGTTTTACATCTTTTTTTCTTTCCTTCTACTCTTCTCTCTGTTGTCTACCTTTGCCAAGTTGAAGCAATCCTCTACTCAATTCTTTTTTTTTTAAATTACTTTCATTTTTATTGCTCTTCCGCTTATTGCACGAACAGCTCGACATCATGGAGGACCAATACGACGCTATAGTGTGCGGGACTGGGCTCATCGAGACGGTGCTCTCCGGTCTGCTCTCGACGCACGGCTACAAGGTGCTGCACGTCGACCGCAACCCCTACTACGGGGCGGAGAGCGCGTCGCTGAACCTGGAGCAGCTGTACAAGAAGTTCAACAAGGGCGCGCCGCCGGAGGCGCTCGGCAAGAGCCACCTCTACAACGTGGACCTCATCCCGAAGGTGCTGATGTGCGCCGGTGAGCTCGTGAAGATCCTCCGCGCGACGGTGGTGGAGCGCTACAGCATGGAGTTCATGCTGCTGGACGCCTCGTTCGTCATGAAAGACGGCAAGATCCACAAGATCCCTGCCACGGAGGGGGAGGCACTGACCTCCCCGCTGATGGGCTTCTTCGAGAAGCGCAAGGCCGCCAAGCTGCTCGACTTCATCTCCAAGTACGACCCGAAGGACCCCAAGACGTTCAAGGGCTACAACCTGCGCACCATGACGATGGACCAGCTGTACAAGGAGTTTGGCATCGGCACCGACACGATCACGTTTGTCGGCCACGGCATGGCGCTGCAGACGAACGATGACTACCTCAGGCAGCCCGCCTACGACACGGTGATGCGTTGCAAGCTCTACGAGGACTCCTTCAACATGTACGGCCGCTCGCCGTACGTGTACCCCCTCTACGGCAGCGGCGAGCTCCCGCAGGCCTTCTCGCGGCTCTGCGCGGTGTACGGCGGCACGTACATGCTACAGACGCCGGTGGATAAGGTCAACTTTGACGCGAACGGCGTGTTCGAGTCCATTGCGAGCAACGGCCAGAAGGCCAAGGCGAAGTTCGTGGTCGGCGACCCCTCGTACTTCCCGGGGCGGGTGAGGCCCGTCGGAAAGGTGATCCGCTGCATCGCCATCATGGACCACCCCATCAAGGGACTCAAGACGGATGCGAACTCGTGCCAGATCATTATCCCCCAGAGCGAGGTGAACCGCAAGAACGATATCTACATTCTGCAGCTCTGCGGGGACAACAAGGTCTGCCCCGAGGGCAAGTACATTGCGATCATCGGCACGGTCGTGGAGAACCCTAGCAACCCCGTCGCCGATATCGATGTGGGTCTCCGCCTGCTCTCCCCGACGATTGAGACGTTTGCCTCCGTGTCGGATATGTTTGTACCCACTGATGATGGCGTGAAGAGTAAGTGCTACATCAGTAACAGCTATGACCCGGCTACTCACTTTGAGAGCGCCGCCAACAACATTCTGGACCTCTTCCAGAAAATCCACGGGAAGCCGTATAGCTTTGAGAACCTGAAGAAGCCGGGTGAGTAACGGCCCGTAGCCTTATCGACGTTGCTTTTGCTCGTCTTCTCCCTTTCCTGTGTGATAACGTTATTTTTTTTCTCGGTCAATACCGTTCTGTCAGTTTCGTTAACCTGATTGCTGTGTAGTGGAGCGAAGGTATTTGATACAGAGAGTTCATTTTTATCATTTGTTGTTGCAATTATCGCTACGCTGTGATTCTCAGTTTTTCTAATTATACCTTTTTTTAGCAGCAGAAGTTTCAAAATAATACATGTACACAAAGAAAAATGTCATTTAGTGTTGTTCAGTTATTATTATTATTACTAGTTGAGTATACCACTATACTAGAACATATCTATGTGAGCCACAAATATGTTTATACGATGTGAGTTTTTCTCTGAGCTCAGGAAATAAGAAGTTCTTTGTTCTTCAAAGATGTATATATAGTTCAATGTGTGCAATGCACTGGTTTACACGAATCCGTAGCTCTCCATATTCTTGTTTTCATGTCTATCTGTACTGTGCTTACTTTTGTTTCTTCTCCCTGACTCTTTTTTTTTTCTTAAGTTTGTTTTTGTTTACTTTCCCTTTTTTCCTTTTTTTTTGTAAATCCTGTTCATTGAGTAGTACCCATACTGTGCTTACACACACACACACACACACATACTATATATTCAGCAAGGACCCAGTTCCGATTGTGGGTTAATACTGCAATCAATACAGACACAGACGAGACACATGAATCGAACCGACAGAGGCGGGAGTGAAGTTAGAAGCCAGAGGGACTTCCCCCCAAAGCCGGCGGCGAAGGCCTCTGAGGGTCTCCAGAAAATAGCACACTACTGGTATAGTGTGGACGAAGTACTCGGCAAGGGCGCGTATGGCGCCGTGCTGCGTGCCTTTGATGAACGGACGGAGGAGAGCATGAAGACACCACACAAGTACACCACCGCGGTGCACCTGTCGGCGCAGACGCTAGAAATGCCGGACGAACATGGTGCGGCCGGCGGCAGGCAGGCGGCGCGGGGCGCTGCGGCCAGTGTGAACAGCGCCTCCCAGTCCGCGGCGGCCTTCACCGTGGACGACGTAAGTCTGTCGCTCTCCATGTCGGCCAAGATGGAGCTGCCAGACTTCCTGAAGGGCGCGCGCGCGGTGGCGCTGAAGCGGATGTGCAACCCGAATGAGGAGGACGGCGTGGCGGCGTCCACGCTGCGGGAGATCATGGTGCTGCGCGAGCTCTCGCACCGCCTGCGGTCCGACCAGCGGCCCAGCAGCGTGCTGCGCTTCGAGGGCATGGCGACCTACGCCCCGCACGAGTTGGCCAAGACGCCTGTGGTGGACACCGTCAACGGGCTGCGGCTCACGTCGCCGTGGATGCGGTCGCGCCGCAGCCCCAACGAGTGGAGCACGTCCTTCAGCACGCTGAACGAGGAGGACGACGCCGAGGCGTGCGTGGACGAGGACGAGGGCCCGGCGGAGAGCAGCGTGGCGTCGCTGCAGAGCCCGAAGGACCTGCTGTGGAAGGAGCTCGTCACGGCCGCGATGCAGCTCGGCCGCAAGAACATCATTGATCTGTACGACGTGATGGTCGACAAGGAGTCCTCCGTCATCTACGCCGCACTGGAGTACTGCGACGGCGGCGACGTGTGGCACTACCTGCGCGACCTCCCCGACCGGCGCGTCTCGGACGCGGCCCTGTTTCGGCGGTGGATGCGCGAGCTGATGCAGGGCCTCGCCTTCATGCACGACCGCCACATCACGCACCGCGACCTCAAGCCGCAGAACCTGATGCTGAAGACGCGCGAGGACCTCACACCGGAGGAGCTGCGCCAGGTGCGGTCCACGGGAGACGCGTACACGGTAAAGATCGGGGACTTCGGCCTGTCGCGGCTGGAGGACATTCCCGTGAAGAAGTACGTGCACGAGGCGGTCACCCTGTGGTACCGCAGCCCCGACGTCCTGCTCGGCAACACCCACTTTAGCTACTCCGCGGACGCCTGGTCCACCGGGTGCATCATGGCCGAGGTCGCCAGCGGGTCCGCGCTCTTCCGCGGGAAGGACAGCGGGGACCAGCTCAAGCGCATCTTCGCCCGCGTGGGCGCCGCGACGGAGCTGACGCTGCCGGAGATGAACAACTATCCGTACAGCGACGAGTTCTCGGGCGTGCTGAGCCGCATGACGCAGTACGCGGCGGAGGAACGCAAGCGCGGCTACTTCACGGACGGCGAGGCCGCGGAGGAGAAGAAGCTGCACACGAACCCCGGGTGGTGCGAGCACAACCGCCGCGCGTCGCCGGCGCTCTGCGCGCACGTGGCGGCCATCAAGGCGCGGCTGCGGTCCTACTTCGCGAGCCGCGGCGGCTTCGACGTGCTGGGCGAGGACGGGCTGGACCTCGTGGCGCGCCTGCTCGTCTTCGACCCGCGGCAGCGGCTGACGGTGGTCGAGGCGCTGCAGCACCCCTTCTTCATGCTCGACCGCGACGCGGAGCTGCGCGCGCTGGTGACGCTCCCCGCGTCGCCGCCCCACGCGCACGAGCGCGGCGACGCGGTCGCGCGCAGCACCGGGGACGCCCCGGTCGTGCCGTGGGCGCCCAGCGAGCGCTCCACCTCCGTGCGGCTGAGCACGACCGGGGCCACACACGACTCCGCCCAGCTCGTGCCGCGGCCGCCGACCAACACGAACCGCCTCAACAACAGCGCCAAGTCGAGCGTCACGAGCGGGCTGCTGCCGCCGATGCACTCCGCGAGCACCGAGGGCCAGCTGACGCACGCGAGCGCGCGGAGGGGCTCCACGTCGCAGTGCCCACTCGTGCCGGAGTGCGACATGGACGCGGTGCAGACGGGGCTCCCCGTCGGCCCAGGGGCGCAGACCGCAGCGTCCTCCTCTGCTACCCCATCCAAGAGCACACCGATGGGAAAGACCAAGACCGCGCGGCCGACGGCGGTGCATCCCATAAGCCTACGCACGGCGGACTCCCAAAGGAAGGCGGAAGCACCCGCCGCCAGTGAGACCCCCGACATGGAGTACGATCTCAGAGCTAAGTCAAAACCACGGACCACTCAAAGGAAAGAGTAATTTTTCTCCTATCCTCTAGTTACAAACAGCTGATATCACGCTCTGCCTCATTCTCTTTTTTACGTTCTCTCTTCTATTTGCTGTGTCTGTGGTGATCTTTATTCATCCTCTCTCTCTCCTCCGAACTAACAGGAAAACAGAGTATTCTGTATATGCTCACGTTTTTCTTTCTTTTTAGTTGCTAATTTGTATTACTTAATACTCTTTTTTTTCCTGTATAGCGGAATCATAGTTTTTTTTTAAAGAGTGTATACTTATTTTTAACCTTTTGTCTTGTCGGTGCACCTGTGTACACTACTGTTGGGCTTCTTTTTTTTTTCCTCTTTTTCTGAAACAGAAAATGTACTGGGCATCTACGGTTAGTTACATCTTCTGTGCGCCTTGTTGTTCGCACCCAGTGTAGTCATTCTCTCGTGCCACTGTTTTTATGTGTGCGTAACAGCTTGTGGAGTTTTGTTGTAGTAGTATTCTTTCTTCATTCTAGATATGCATATAGATGTGGGTTTGTGTGTATGCATATGTATAGCAACAGCAAAAAAAAAAAGTGTTGTCTACTGTCATGATAAACGATGTCCATCTACCTCATAGCATCAGTCAAAACTATTTCCACTTAAAAAATAATGAATAAATAGAATCGTCAGCAAAGAGAGGTTGGCCGTACTATTAGTGTCTCTCTTTCCCACTATCTGTTCTCTCTTTGCTAATGTGCATGACACTTAAAAGGAGAAAACACTTTGTAGTGTCGCCAGTATTCTTCCCTCATTCGTTACGGTTATCATTATTTCTTTCTTGTGATATATTTTTTTTATATATACAAAGAAGTATTCTCGCTTGGTTTCGCCGCCTCTCCCCCCCCCCCCCCCCTCCTATGACAACCAACCAACTCACTCTGCAGCATACGCTGCCGGCGGCCCCCGCGACGACGCGGGCCGTGCCGACCCGCGTGGACAGCCACGGCGGAACGATTGCCTACGCCAGCGGCCACAGCGTCGTGGTGCGGCCCGTGGGCAGCGCCGCTGGCAGCGTCCTGGTGTGCAGCCTGCACAAGGCGCCCGTGACGGCCCTGCGCTTCTCGCCGGACGGGCAGCTGATCGCGTCGGGCGACCAGACGGGCACCGTCCTTCTGTGGGCGAACCGCCGCGGGACGCCGGAGCAGCTCAACACGAAGGTGCTGCAGAGCGCCGTGCGGGACATTGCGTGGACGGGCGACGGCGAGCGGCTGATCGTGGTGGGCGAGGGGCGCACCACCTTCGCGGCCGCCATCTCCAACACCGGCAACACGATCGGCCGCATCGACGGCCACTCGCGCACCATCCTCACGTGCGACATGAAGGCGGATCGGCCCTTCCGCGCGGTGACGGGGGCGGCGGACGCCCTCCTCGGCTTCTACGAGGGCGTCCCCTTCAAGTTCCGCTGCACCGTCCCCGGGCACGCGAACGCGGTGACCTGTGTGCGCTATAGCCCGGACATGCGCGAGGTGGCGACGTGCTCGTCGGCGCCGGCCGTCCTGCTGCTCGACGGCACCACCGGCGCGCTGCGGCGCTCCCTGCCGACCCAGCACACGGGGACCGCCTACGCGCTCGCGTGGTCGGCCGACGGCACGCAGCTGGCGACGTGCAGCGCGGACAAGAGCGTGCACGTGCTCGACGCCGCCACCGGTGCGCTGGTGCACCGCCTGTCGATGGGGACGGCCGTCGCGGACATGCAGCAGGGCATCGCGCACACGACGGAGGGGTGGGTGTCCGTGTCGCTCGGCGGCGCGCTGACGCTCATCGACCCCGCGGCGGGGGCGGTGCGGCGCACGTACCTCGGTCACCAGGGCCGCATCCTTATGCTCCACGTCCACCGCGACGGCGCCGTGCTGTCGCTGTCCGCGGACGGGCGGCTGCTCGTGTGGGAGAGCGGCGGCGCCACCGGCGCGGCCCGCCGCGTCGAGCTGGGCGCCGATGTCGCCTTCGGCTACGCGACGGCCGGCGACGACGTGTACGTCGTGACGGGGAGGCAGGTGGTGCGCTGCAGCAGCGCGGAGGACGCGCCCACCGTGGTCGCCGAGGACGCCAACAACGCCGCCGCGCTTGCGGTGACGTCCGAGAGGCAGATCGTGTTCCTGCACCCCGCGAAGGCGGTGCTGTCTGGCACGTCGGTGGAGCTGGCGCTTCCCAAGTTCGACGGGACGTGCGCGGCGGCCCACGACACGACGGTTGCGCTGGGCGGCGCGTGCGAGGCGCGCCTAGTGCGCGTCACCGGCGGGCGCATGGAGCCCCTCGCGGTCCTGGCCGGTGGGCACCAGGCCACCGTGTCCGCCGTCGCCTTCAGCGCGGACGGAGCGCGCGTGGCCACCGGGGATGCCTCCCGTGTGATCAACGTGTGGTCGGCGGCCGACGGCGTCCTTCTCTTCGGCCCCCTCTCCTACCACACCCTGCGCGTCACCCAGTTGGCCTTCGACGCCACCGGCCAGCAGCTGCTGTCCGGCAGCGTGGACTGCAGCATCATGGTGTGGGACCTGGAGGCGAACACGCGCAAGGTGGAGGATAACGCGCACCGCGGCGGCGTGTCGACCGTGGCGTGGGGGCCCAACGGTGCGGTGCTGTCGGCCGGCGGCGACTTCTGCATTCGTGTGTGGCAGCGCGGCTGAGCGGCGATGGTTGACCCCAACAGCTCCAACTAAGAAGAAGGTGAGTGCATCGCAAAGAGAGAAAACACATGTAGAAGGAAAGGGAGAGAAGAGGGGCCTTCTCCCTACCCACGGATGCGTGTGCGGTACATAGTACCAAGCATGCGTTTTATGTGAAGCTAGGAGCCAGCACCTCTCTCTCCTTTTTTTTTTGCCACTTCCCTTCTTTCTGTCACCGGCATCTGTCAAAATTACAATATGTACATGTCCATCCTTATCGAACGATAACACCAAAAAAAAAATGAAACAACAAATAGGGTAGAATCGTCCTGGACCAAACAAGCTCGGACTAGAGGTAAGCGGAACGTGCGTACAGTCTCCGTTGTTTGATGTTTCATTACGACGTGCGTGAAAAAATCCCTCCATCTTTCCACCATCCTTTTCTCTTCTAACACGCGTTAGGTAAACACCTCTTTTTCTTCAACCTTGCTATCATTTTTAATTCATTGCCTTGTTAACTTCTGTATTGACCGACCGATTGGGACGATTGTCGACAAAGAAGAATAACCATATAACCAACATAAACTCATCATGGGCTTATTTCTCACTCTCTTCTTGTTGATCCTCTTCAACACGGTGGCCCTCTTCGTCTACATCGACCAGGGCACCCACAACTACGTGTACGAACCGGCGCGCCTCCAAGAAATCTCAGTGGCCGGCATCGCACGCGCCAAGGCGAAGCACGGCGAGGACACCCCTGCCACCTTCATCATTGATGAGGTGATCCAAGGTGTGCTGGACGCCTACCCGCAGTACTCCCGCTACACGGGCAACTGGCTCTTCAACAACGCCGGCGGCGCGATGGGCTCCATGACGGTGCTGCACTGCTCCTTCACGGAGTACCTCATCATCTTCGGCACGCAGACGGGCACGGAGGGGCACACGGGCCGCCACCTCGCGGACGACTACTTCACGATCCTTTACGGCGAGCAGTGGGCCGCGTTCGCCCAGCCCAGTGAGAAGGGGCGCGAGGTCTACAAACCGGGGGAACAGCACTGGATGCGCAAGCTCGACGCGAAGCAGTACCGCATGCCCGAGGAGTGCTGGGCGCTCGAGTACGCCCGCGGCAACATCGCGTCGATGATGTTCTTCGGCTTCTTGGACGTGCTCTTCTCCACCGCTGATCTGCCCACTGCCTTCCAGACGGTGCGGGAGAGCGCCGGCAACATGTTCCCGAACCTTCTCCTCGGTAAGTTCTGAGCGCGGTTAGCATCAACTTTGTGTTCATGATCTCCCCTTTTCGTTCTTTCCCCCCTTTTTTTTTATATAAAAAGTACCATGATTGTTTTGTTTTTCTTTTCATGTGAGTCTACTTTCTCAGGAATTGTTGCTTACTAACGATGGTAAGCAATTAGAGGCTTTTTTTTTCCCAGTCTACATCTCTCAGTTTTGTTGTACATCTGTTAGTATTTCATGTCTTCGTTTTGAATGTGGACCAAAAGGACCATGGTAGAATATGAGAGTATTCAACTGGATATAAAAATACACACAAAGCAAGTAATGAGAGAGAGATAGAGAAAGAAAGAAAAACGATGAAGAGAAGAATGTTTTTCTAGCATCTTTTTTCCCCCGATAGGAAGGACATTTATACACGGACAAAGAACTAAATAAAACAAAAAAAAATGACTTTATCCATCTGTTCGTATTTGTCGATTGACTTGAAGATTCGTTTCCTATTGTTCGCACATATTCTATCTCCACAATCACAATCTCACCAATGCATCTTTTTTTTTTCTTCTCGTTCTTAGTTATCACAACAAGTGTCAAAAGAGTACTACATAGTTTCACAGAAATACTTACAAGCTACTTAAATTATATTAATATCCATATTTTCCTTTGTTTGTCATTTTCAGCTTAGCATCTTACATTTTCACTTACCAGCCGTGTAGTCACCACCGATTCTCTCTCTCTCTTTTTTTTTCCCCCTTCCTCTTTTCCTTTCTTATTGGCATTGGTGTTCTTGTTGAAATTACCCGCACAACAAGTTCAAATAAGAAAAAAAGATGGACTACGCCAGTGAGCGGCAGAGCCAGGCTAGACGTGCGTACGGGAACCCGTCACTCTCTGTCAAGGTGCACGGGCTGAAGATGGAGGAGTTCAACGTAGAGGTGCGCAAGAACGGCGCGATGAAGAACCGCTCGCTTATCCTGGCGTGCCTCACCGGGCTCTGCACCTCTGCGGTCGCCTCTGCGGCTGCGATAGGATCACCCAAGCTGTTCTGCTCCCTGCTCAACAACGCGGGCAACTCGTCCAAACTCTTGATGTGGACGGCGGCAACCGGCGTGGGCCTGGCCTTCGTGGCGACCAGCTGCTGTACACTGGAGCGATCCATCTACGACTTAGAGCTCTCGCGCGAGCTATGGGAAATAGAGAATCACCTGGCGGGCGAGCTGCAGGAGATGATATCCATCTACAAAAACCAGGGGCTTTCGGAGGAGGAGGCGCTGATTGTGACCAAGATATTCTCGAAGCAGAAGACGCTGTTCGCGAAGCTGATGATGGTGGAGGAGCTGGGCTACTCTCGGTTGGAGCCGCCCACGACACGGGAGGCTTTCGCAAGCGCGGGCGCGCCCATCGTTGCCGGCTTCGTGCTGGGCTTCATGGTGCCCCTGCTCCCTCTCGTAGGCAGCGTGCGCGCCATCGGCACGGGCGCTAGTGCAGACCCGAAGGCTGGCTCTCTTAGCGCCGCCATGCTGCTGCTGGGCACGGTCGGCGCTAGCATGGCGCAGACGGAGATCTTCTTTGGGGCCTATGCGCACACGTCGGAGGTTCTTAAGGCCACCGCATCCAACGTGGGTGGCGTCGTGGCGCTCTTCTGTAGCAGCTATGTGGTGTCCCGATACGTGTAGAAGAGCGGTGGTCAACTTGCGTGCCCAGAGGCACCTCGTCCATTCGATTGGCTCCGTGAGCATTACGTTGCCACTTCTTTCTTCATTTTGGGTGTTTCATGGCATTTCTCCCTTTTCCCCACCGTAATCATTTGTCGTTCGTCAGACGAACAAAAAAAAAAAGGATTTTAAATCTATAAATAAAACTCTACACACCCACACCCACACCCACCCACACACATATAAACAGAGAGAGGAAAAAAAAAACAAGCTCTCTATGAGCGTGCATAATTACTTACTTACCTTGTTCGACAGTAGACCTTACGATGTTACTTATCATCATGCCCGGTAGTGTACTGTTGCTACAGGATGGTGTCTTCCGCACAACCGATGAACCCCATCTAGCGTCAGGTGTGTCGTTTCGTTTAGTTTTTTTCGGTATATGTGGTTGTGTTCACGCTGTCCTCTTCCCCCCCCCCTCTCACGTTTTCATGAAGGTAGCTAGTAATCTTCTTATCGTTCATTACAAAATGCACATGATCTTCCTTTTCTGCCTGGCGCTAGCGCTGTCGCTCCTCGCGTGCGGTGACGCGAAGGGAATCCGCACGCAGCTGGCCGCCTCGTGGACCGAGAGCCCCTTTCTGCAGGAGGGCTGCGAGGCGATCGGCCGCCTCTACGGCCCCGCGCACTTCTTCGCCTGCCTGGACGCGCTGTGGGCGTCGCCGGCCGCGGGTGGCAGCGCGCGCGAGCTGTCGCAGCAGGCGCAGCACCAGCGCATGCTGGAGGTGGTGCAGTCGATGACGGGCCTGACGGCGCCCATGCGGGCGCTGCTGCGGGCCGAGCTCGCCGCGCGCCGCCACGCCCCGGCGGTGGAGACGCACAACACGCTCGCGGAGGCGGAGCTCGCGTCGCAGGACGCGTACCGGCGGGTGTGCGAGGGAGGGCCCTTCGCCCTCGTCCACCACGAGGGCGGCAAAACCTTCGTGACGGACCTGCAGGAGGCCGAGGCGGCCGTGGAGCAGGCAGGGCAGGCGCCCCCGCCGGAGGGGCAGGGCGGCGCGACGTTCTGGCAGAAGGTGGCGCTGTACCACTCGTTTGACCACGTGCACCCCAAATCCTCCATACTGGAAGACGCGCGCGTCGTCGTCGTTCTCTATGGCTTGGTCGGCGACGAGGACACCAAGCGGTGGCTGGACATACTGACGCGCCAGATGGCATCCCGCCCCGTGTACATGCTGTTCCGCCATTTGCCCGCGTCGCCGTACCGCGCGTGTAGCGTCGCCAAGGCATCCGGCGCCGGCGCGGCGTTGGAGAAGAAGGTCAACCCTCTTTGGGAGGAGCCGCTCTTTGTGCCGGGGTATGCGGCGACGGTAGACTTCAAGAGCATGGAGTACAAGGTCCTGGATGAAAAGAAAAAGCCAGGGACACCGGAGGCCCCCACCACTGCCACCGACGTGCGACCAAAGGCG
Organism: Strigomonas culicis; assembly: GCA_000482145.1. Classification (NCBI taxonomy): domain Eukaryota; phylum Euglenozoa; class Kinetoplastea; order Trypanosomatida; family Trypanosomatidae; genus Strigomonas; species Strigomonas culicis. The sequence continues at coordinate 46,216 of AUXH01000007.1, forward strand.
CGCGTCGCCGCCCCGACAGAAGAAGAGCTCCTGGGGGGCTTCCACATGGATACGCTCAAGCGACGTCACCCGGCGCACGCCGACACGCTGGACACCTTTGCCACCCTCATGGAGGATAACATGAGTAAGGTGGACGTGAAGGTGGACTTCAGCGAGTGGGAGATGCAGCACCTGGGCAAGGCGGCGGTGCAGATCATCAGCAGTGCGCCGAAAGAGCAGCGGCTCAGCCTGCTGAAGGACCTCGTGATGCGCTTCCCCACGTATGCGCGGAGGCTGTCGGAGATGTCGCTTGACTCCGATAGCTACCAAAAGGTCGCGCCCACGCTGGAGGAGCAGGGCAAGATGATCCAACACGGCGTGACAGCCTTTTTCCTCAACGGCATCGGGTTCGACCCCACTTCCGCGTCTCTCCACAGTATGCTGGAGGAGATCTCAAACTCGGAGAGGATGATTGACCGCGTGCGCGCCGCGCTGGTGCACGACCCGCAATCCGCTCTGACACCGACATCGGCAGACGTGTTGGATGCTCGCAATGTGTTTGGCTCGGATGACGCACTTGCCAAGTGGATTCGCTCGATCGAGCTGGAGTTCACCTCTCTCGCGTCTGGCTCTGCGGCCCGTGTGTATGTACCAGAGGAACACGTGCTGTGGCTGGCAGATGTGGAGTCCAACAAGGCGCTTGCCAAGATCCCGAAGCAGCTGCGGATGGCGTTTGAGCCCATGTTCATGCAAGCGAACGTGTTGCCTCGACGTAATCTGATGACATCCGTTTATGTCGTCGACCCGATGGACGAGGAGAGCATGTACGAGACGGTCCGCGCGTACCAGGCGATCGAGTCCGGCCTCTTTCTGCGCATTGGTGTCGTCTTCTTCGATCCCACGTGGACAGAGACCGTCGACGGGGACAATGTGTACGGGTCACCGAAGGACACGGAAAAACTTTCGGTAGCAAGGTTGCTCTCGGCGCTTCTATATGCGATGGATAACAAGAAGGATACTTCCCACAAGTTGTATGTCATCCAGACCCTCTACCAGGACATGAAGCAGTCCGAGCAGGCGAAGGAACCGGAGTCTGTATTCCAATTCGTCTTGGGCGCCATGGAAAAGTACACCAGAACGACCTTGGAGCAGGTGCTGTCCTCGGCCGACTTCGCTACGTGGTATCACGCACAGCAACAGGCGCTGCGCGAGCGACGCCTTGCGGCGCAGCTGCCGGCTGTGTATCTCAACGGCCTCCACGTGAGGGAGGTGGAGGTCAAGTCCCTGTACAAGGTGTATGTGGACGAAGTCTCAACGATTCGGAAGCTCATCCAGACCGCTGTGCTGCAGGACAAGGACAAGAATCTGTACGACACCATCCTGAAGCACTTCAATGCGCGTGCAAAGAAACGTATTCACTTCACCCGCCCGCGGAACCACCTGCCGCTCGACACGGTGGACATGTTTCACTTCGTCTCGTCTCGCCCCTATGTGTATGCCGAGGCGTACGACGGCGTCGTTTCCCCCGTCACGCTCGCACTCGTCGTGCCGTGCGAGGCCCCGCTGGCCCACGCGCTCACCTCGCTGGAGATCGCCTTGTCCTACACGAAGGCCGCGGCGGAGCTGCGGGTCCGCCTCACCGTGGCGGTGTGCCCTGCGCGGCCCGCCACGCTGGCCTCGCAAATCGAGCGCGTCTGGCGGGCGGCGGAGACGCTGCCAGAGGAGCGTCGCGTCGGGTTCCTTCTCGATTTCGTCGCCCACGCGAAGCGCGCGGTGGAGCAGCTGGCGTTGGACCCACTCACGAACGTGTCGTCCGTGCCCGCTCTGCAGCTGGACGATCCGTCTCTGACGGAGACGCTCCTGCGGTACGAGCAGCACGCGACCGCGGAGGCGTCGCGCCGCTTGGACTACCTCCAGCAAAAGTTCTTCGAGAACGTGCGGCTCCGCGGGCCGTGGTATGACCCCCAACTTCCATGGCTCTTCGCGAACGGCGTCACGCAGGCGCTGGAGGCGGACTTCACCACCGCGGATGTGCGTGACATTGTGGAGGACTGCGGGGCGCTGACAAAGACGGTGATGCGGCAGATCGAGGAGGTGCCCTTCGCCGGGCCCGGCACCTCCTTCGCGCCGGAGGCCCTGGACAGCGCCTTTTACGCCACCAAGATCGCGCTCGTCGCGAGCATCACAACACCGCTGGCGAAGCGGGTGTCGGGGAGAAGGGCGGTGACGCCGATTCACGAGTTCATCCGGGCTACCTACGGCAAGACAGCCTTTAAGATGAAGCCGGAGGGGCCGGTGCGTCACCACATGTGCGTCGTGCTGGACCCCGTGCTGCGCGAGTCGCAGCTGGTCATGGCGCTCAGCGACCACTTCCTGCGCTCCCCGTTGGGCGTCCACCTGACAGTGCTCATGAACCCCTCGACCAACGTGCGCATTCCGATCCGCAACTTGTACACGTTCGCGGCGGACTGGGACGTGCACTTCGACGCGACGGGTCGCGTGGTGCCGCCGTCGTCCATCTTCCGCGGGCTGCCGACGCAGGCGCTCCTGACGCTGGGCGTGGAGGGGCCCTACGCGTGGACCGTCTTCCCGAGCGAGACGGACCACGACCTGGACAACATCCTTCTGTCGCGCCTGCCGGCGGACGAGACCCTTCTGCGGGCCACGTACCGCATTCAGTCGCTCGTGTTCGTCGGGTCCGCGTATCTGAACGAGCGGCCGGCACAGGGCCTGCCTCTTCAGGTGACTCCGCTTCTAACGAGGGAGAAGCCGATCGATACGCTGGTAATGATGAACCGGGGCTACTACCAGCTCTTGGTGAAGCCCGGTGTGTGGCATCTATCCATCTCACCTGGCCCCGTCGCATCCGCGTTTTATATCGACACCATTGACGAGCAAAAGCTCTCGGCCGTGCGGAATGGCGAGCTGCTGCCGAGCAAGGAGAGGGCGCAGCAGATTCCCGTCCTCATGGACTCTTTCGAGGGGAAGCAGCTAGACCTGGACATTGTTGCGATGGACCCGGAGCGGTCTGTCTCCCTCAAGGAGCTGATACAGGTCTCCTACACCGCCAAGCGTGACGCGTGGCCGCCGGCAAAAGGCACGCAGGCGACAGAAAGGCCCGCCAGGCCGACGCTCAACATCTTCTCCGTCGCGTCCGGGCACCTGTACGAGCGCTTCCTGCGCATGATGATGCGCAGTGTCTTCCGCGCGTCGTCGGACCTGCACGGCGCGAACACGACGCGCATCAAGTTCTGGGTGATTGAGAATTTCCTGTCACCGCAGTTCAAGCTGTACATCCCGGGCATCGCGGCCAAGTACGGCTTCGAGGTGCAGTTCGTCACGTACCAGTGGCCGTACTGGCTGCACCCGCAGACGGAGAAGCAGCGCCGGATTTGGGCGTACAAGATCCTCTTCCTCGACGTCCTGTTTCCGCTGGACGTCGACCGCATTATTTTCGTCGACGCCGACCAGACCGCCCACGCGGACCTACACGACCTGTACAACATGGACATTGGCGACGCGGCGATTGCCATGACCCCCTTCTGCGAGGCGCACAAGAACCAAGCAACGGCGCAGTTTCGCTTCTGGGAAAGCAACTACTGGAAGAAGCAGCTGAACGGGCGGCCGTATCACATCAGCGCCATCTTCTTGGTGGACCTTCAAAAGTTCCGGTCCTCCGGCTCGGCCGACATCTATCGGTTCATCTACCAGGAGTACACGACCGACCCAAGCAGTCTCGCGAACCTGGACCAGGACTTGCCCAACGTCATCCAGCACCTCGTCCCCATGTACTCGCTGCCAGAGGAGTGGCTGTGGTGTGAGACGTGGTGCGACCAGGAAAGCAAAAAGAAGGCCAAGACGATTGACCTGTGCAACAACCCCTTGACAAAGATACCGAAGCTTCAAAACGCCAAGACAATAGTTCCCCAATGGGAAGACTGGGATCGTGAGCTTGAAGCACTGGCCGAAGAAGTGCTGGCCAATCTGGAGGCGAAGAGCTAAATAGACACTATGATAGTTTACTTTATGGACACCAGAGAATTTAGTTAGTAAAGCAACAGCAAAATGTTGTGTTGTGTATGCATTTGATACTAATGCAGTACTATTTAACTGCGAAACATTTGATAGAAGAACTTCTTTACAGAGTTTGTTCGTATGACAAGCCTTTACATTTTTTTCACACATGAGAAAACTATTTTCCCTTTCCCTACTGTCTTTTTATGTCTCCACCACACTCTCTCTCTTTCTGTTAATCGTCTAGCTAGTAGCAAGTAATAGTTCATTTTTGGAACCGTTTGCTGCATTAGGACTACTATTTCGTAGCGTGTGTCTCTGATTCGTGCTTTTTTTTTTTGTAGTATCATTGTTAGCCATTGCCTTTCAGGACGTTTAGCACCTGCCTTTTACGCCCCAATGGACACGTCCACTGCCGCAGGAGAGCTGCAGCCGCTGGCGAAGGACTGGGATGACGAGAAGAACGCAAGCATTGACTGGACAAACCCCGAAGAGGCCGTCGCAAACGGGTATACCTTGCTCGGGTTGCTCTCGGCGCATGCCAAGCTGGCTGCGCATTTAGCTTCCCAGCCAGACGAAAAACAGTGTGCCCGGGATGTGTTTCTGGACGCGGCGAAGACGGAGGAGCAGCACGACATGCTCCGCACCTGGGGCCAGCAGGGCCTTCTCACACCTCGCGCGGGCCGGTGGTGCCGCCGCTGTGGGCGGGAGGGGCACACCTTGTTGCACTGCCAGCGGGGCGGCGCCGGCACCACCACGACGGCGGCTCATGCCGTGGACATGGGCGAGAAGAAAAAGGTGCTTTCCCCCATGATGGAGAAGCTCTACGCTCACCAGCACCGTGTCGAACAGCTCAAGGTTCTAGAAGAAAAGAAGAAGAAGCGAGAGAAGCAGACAGGAAACAGGGGCTCTAATTACGCGACTCGCACTCGCCAGCTGACGGGTGGACGGTTTGCGTCTGGCGGCCCGGACAAGAAGCCGAAGCGATCGGAAGAGGTGTTTTCGGACGAGAGAACACGAGGCATCGTACGCAGCATTGATTACGACATCAACATTGGTATTGTTCAGGTCCACGACATTGGTGATATAAAGTTCTTCCTCGAACGCGTCGACTTCGGCGTGAAGCACATCTCCGCGGGGCAGCTGGTGACACTGAAGGTTGACACGTCGCGCGACTTCCCGCTCGCGATTGACATTCGACCGGCGAACTCGGCCGTGACGCTCGACGACGTGGTGCAGTTCATGCGGCGCTGTACGGAGACGACGGCGCCGATGTGGGAGATATGCATGCTGCTCACGCATAAGCACGGCTGGTTCGACGTGCTGCGTTCCTTCTACACCTTTCTTCAGCGTGGGGATGTCGGCTACTTCGTGGAGTGTGTGCAGACCATCGTGCACCTCATCACGCGCAGACCCAACTTGGAACCGCTACACCTCAACGTTCTCGAGTCCTTTCTGAGCTTCACGCTGGAGGACGTCCCGTGCACGACCAACCCCGAGGGCAGCTTCTTCCCCGAAATGCTCCTGCGCTGCCTGCAGGAGATGGAGAAGACGGGCGACGACCTGGAAGAGGCGGTGGCGGTCCGTGCGCAGCGGTACCACCAGTGCGCGCAGTACCTCATCCTGCTCCTCCAGTTCACCACCGTGACGGAGGACAAGGTGGCGCCGGTGCAGCAGCTGCTGGCGCAGCTGGTGCGCCAGCTGGCGCCGGCGGACCCCGCCGTGCGCGCGACACAGGACGAAACGCTGCGACTTCTCGACAGCGCCTTCGGCCGCGCGAGCATGCTGCCCATCCCCTCCGCGGAGGAGCTCTGCGTGCCGCCACCGGACCCCAAGTCCTCCTTCACGCCGGCGAACCTACCCATCAACGGCGGCGTCACGTACACCAGCGCGGAGGACTTTGCGCATGACCAGTGCCGCCTCCTCCGCGCGGATACGTTCGAGGCGGTGAGCCGCATCCTGCCAGCGGCGTGCCTACAGCTGCCTGGCTACGTCCCATCCAAGGAGACGCTGGCGGACGTGGAGCACGCGCACCTGTATGACCGGGTCCGCTACATGGGCAGCGTCGTGACGCGGGACCGGGACTACATCCGTCCCCAGAGCTACCTGCTGCAGGTCCACCCGCGCAGCGCGCGTGCCGACTTTGCGCACCAGCTGCCTCAAGGCACAACCGTGTGCATCATCACCACCACAGACCCCACGCGCCTCAGCAACGACGACGTGTTCTGGTGCGTCGTCTCCTCTAGCAACACGTCGCTCCTGCAGTCCAACACCATCGTCGTGTCGCCCTGTGAGCAGCAGGGCTCCTTCGATGTTCTCGCGCGCAACTTGGAGCGCAACGAGCGCGAGAACCGCCTGGACTGCTCCATTCTGATGGAGACCGCCGTGTTCATGTCCGGCTATGCGAGCATCTTCAAGGCGCTGCGGGCACTGACGGGCCCCTTGGCGATGCGCCTTCCCATGTCCAACACGATCGTGTACCAGCACGCGAGAAACGACTCTGCCGCAGCCTCCTCCACGGGCGCGCCGCCCAAGGTGAAGCAAAACAAAGTGGAGGTCCCTGCCGATGCGGCCCCCGCGGCGGGCCGAGGCCAAGACCTGATTGGCTGTGTCCCGCGCCACTACGAGTTTGCGTTCCGCAATCTGATTGACAGCATGCGGTACAAGAACACGTTCGACGAGGGTCAGGATGAGGTGATGCGCCGGCTGCCCACGTCGGAGGTGATGCTGGTGCAGGGGCCGCCGGGCACCGGCAAGTCCTTCATCGGCTGCCGCGTCGTGGAGACCTACGTGCGCTTCAAGCAGCAGATCACCTCTGGCGACATTCTGCAGAACGTGAGCATCGACATGCTGCAAGGCATCAAGCAGTCCGAGCTGCTGCCCAAGATGGGGCCCGTGGTGGTGATCACGTTTAAGAACCACGCCCTGGACGAGTTCCTCGTGGATTTGCTCGACAGCAACCTCTGGGACGACCACCGGTCGCAGGTGACAGACGGCACGCAGGAGCAGTTCCCGCAGGGCTGTCGGCTCGTGCGCGTGGGCGGCCGCTCGCAGGAGCAGCGGCTGGACGCGCACAACCTGGGCGCCCTGTACCACGTCAAGGCGGAGAAGTCCTCCATCAATAGTCTGAAGGAGAAGCTGTTCATTCTTCAGCAGCAGCTCGACCGGCTCACGAAGGAGATCCACTACCTCGAGACGGGCCGCGTGCCGCGGAACTACTTTGAGCGGTGGCTGACGCCCGCCCAGCGCAGCCACATCTCTTTTGAGGACCGCGAGGCGTGGCTGCGCGGGGAGCGGTACGTGGGGATGGAGGGGGCCATCCCGCCGCCCGACCTCTACCTGCAGCTGCTACGCACCAAAATGGACGAGGCGCTGGCCTGTGCGGCCGGCGACGAGCAGAACCTGCGGCTCGCGCAGCAGGACGCGGAGGACACCGAGGATGTGCCGCGGACCGTCTTCGAGGAGATGAAGCACGAGGATGAAAAACGTGAAAACAACGAAAGCTTGAACTCGACCTACTTGTCCGTAGAGGCGATGCACTTAGCGCGCAACCCGCCGTCGCCGCCGAGCCACGTCCCGGAGGACCTCGTCTCGTGGTGGAGCCTGGGTCCCACGACGCGGCACCATTACTACGCCTACCTCATCCAAAAGGCGATCGCCGTGAAGGCGAAGGACTGCCTCACCATCATGTCCACCATCGAGGATGTCGTGCGCATCCGCAACCACGCGATGGATGAGGCGAAGCTGTCCATTCTGCGCAGCGCGGACGTGGTCGGCCTCACGACGACCGGCTGCGCCATGAACCAGAACCTGCTGCGCTCGCTGCGGCCGAGCGTGCTGGTGGTGGAGGAGGCGGCGGAGGTGCTGGAGTGCCAGCTCATCGCCTGCATGACGGACTCGCTCCAACAGGTCGTGCTCATCGGCGACCACTACCAGCTGCAGCCCAAGGTCGAGACGTTCATGTACGAGAAGATCAACCACCTCAACCTGTCGCTCTTCGAGCGGCTCGCGCGGCACCTCTCGCCCATCTGCCTCAGCGAGCAGCGCCGCATGCACCCCGCGCTGTCGCGACTCGTGCGGCCCTACTACCACCCCCAGCCGCTGCTGGACCACGGCTCGCTGCTCGCGCGGCCGCTCATCACGGCGACGGGCCGACCCATCGCTGACCGGGTGCCCGGCCTCGCGCAGCGCGCGTACTTCTGGCGCCACCAACACCCGGAGGAGGAGGCGCACAACAGCCGCAGCAAGGTGAACACGCGGGAGCTGCGGATGGTGCAGGCGGTGGTGACGCATCTCATCTCGCAGGGGGTGCTGCAGGCGTCCATCACGGTCATCACGCCCTACCTCGGCCAGTGCCGCATGCTGCGGAGCATCATGCGCTTCTCCTCCTTCACGGACGTGCGGGTGAGCACGGTGGATCTCTTCCAGGGCGACGAGAACGACGTCATTGTTCTCTCCCTCGTGCGGACGGCGAAGCTGACGGAGTTTATCCGGATGCGGAACCGTCTCATCGTCGCCTGCTCGCGCGCGCGGTTTGGCTTTGTCATTGTCGGCAACGATGACCTGCTGCAGCAGTGCAGCCACTGGGCGGCGCTGCTGGAGCGGCTGCGGGCGGATGGCTGCATCGGCGACGCGCTGCCCATCACGAAGGAGACGCCGGACGGCGTGGTGCGGGAGGAGATGGAGGCCGACGGCACCATCACAACCGAATCCTTGAAGCGAGAGCTGGAGCGGCAAGTGCAACGATCAGCGACTTCGGCGAAGAAGGAACGCACCGCTGACGAGGAGCTGATCGAAGGAGAGGAGGAAGAGGTGAACGACGCTGGTGTGGATACCTTAAGTGGCAGTGATGAGTGAAAGTACATTTTTAATCGAATTCATTCTTAACTTACTCCTAACACACACATATATATGCATGCATATACACATAATTTTGCCTCTCTGTCCTTTTTGCATGTTCGATTTACAAGGATAGTATCCTCATTATTATTCCCGTTGTTTAGTTTCGTGTTAGCAGCCTCCATAATGACTACTCCTACTCTCTCTCTCTCTCTCTCTCTCTCTTACTGTTTCTCGGCCTGTTCAGCCCACATAGTCTGTTTTATATATAAATACAATACATCTTTTGAGTCATTTACACAAGTGTCGAAAGCAGCATAAAAGCAAAAGTAGCAAAGCCTTCACTTCCCGTTCGTGCCTTTTTTCCCCCTTTGTCCTTTTTGGTGCTTATTAGCTCAAAAGGTATAAGGTATAAAAAGTGAGCTAATCGAAACGCAAAAAAAAAAGGAACACGAATAGTCTTGAACAATTACCGGAGATGCTTTTTTTCTCCAATATTGTGTGGTTAATAGAATTTTTTCTTTTTCTAATTCGAGGTATATGCGTCGCACTAGCAGATTTGTACATCATGTACATGCGGGTGGGCGTCGTCTGGCGCCGCAATCGCTGTCGTCCTCCATCGATGGAGCGCCAAGATTTGGTCATGCAGCTTGCGCCGCAGTCCCCCTATCATAGCAAGGTGTCCGTTACCGACATGCACCTCCACTTGAACGCATCGTTTATTGACCGACAGCTCTGGAAGAGCCTCAGCAACAACAACGCTCTCCCGTCCGCTGTCGTGACCGGCGTGTCCTACGGCGGGATTGGCTTTTACACGGCGCTTCACCTGCTGCTGAGTGGCGTCAACGTCCACGGCGTCGTGCGCAGCGACACGCAGCTGCGGCAGGTCGCGCACATGATGCAGGTGGCGGTGGACCGTCAGTGTGTGCTGCACAAGGAGTGGATGGGCAAGATTGGCCGCATTATGCTGCACCTGTGCGACCTGAGCGACACGGCTGCTGTGTCGCGGCTCGCGGACACCATCCTGACGGACCCCAACCTGCGCATCGTGGTGTGCAGCGCGGGACCGATGTGCACGCCGGTGGGCCTTTCGCCGCAAGGGTTGGAGGAGCAGTTCGCCACGCACTACGTCGGCCACAGCCTCCTCCTGCTCCGCCTGCTGGCGCACCGCCGCGCCTCCAACGTGCCGGTGCGAACACTGCCGCCGTGGCGCATCGTCCTCCTCTCCTCCGGCACCGCGGCGACCGCGGCGCCGAACGACTTCACGACGTTCCACCAATGGCCCGACGCGGCGCAGGCGGCGACTTTCTCGAGCCCCTTTAGCGGGTACAACAACGCAAAGATGTGCGAGCTGCTCTTCGGCCTCGCGCTGTCTCGCGTCGTGCGGACGGAGCGGCGCCTGGCCACCTGCACGGTCTGCATGCTGCACCCGGGCCCCACGCGCAGCCGCGCCCTCGCGAACAGTGGGCTGCCCTTGCAGAAATGGCTCCACGGGGAGGCCGCTGCGCTGCTGTGCGTGTCCCCTGTCATCGCCGCGCTCTTCGTGGTCGACTTGGCGCTGTCGAAGCGGCACGAGCAGGCGAACGGCCACTTCTTCCGGATGGGTGAGGACCAGACCGTCTACCACCAGAAGATGATACACCATCCGGAGACGCGGAAGGGCTTCTTTCGCAACTCGACTCTGTTCCCCGGCATCCCAGGACCCGAAGTCGCCTTGTCCATTGGAAACCAAAACTGGCTGTGGCGCGCAACCATTCGGTACTTTGTGGAAAACAAGCTAATAGACGCATCCTCCTTTAACTAGGGGTGGTGCTCACTGCAGCACGCGACAGGGGAATAGGCGTTCCTTACCGCGCTTCCACTTTTTTTCTTTTTGCCACAATCCTCACCGCTTCAAGTATTCTTTTTCTTGTTACTGTTTATATCCTTTTTTTTATTTGTTTATTCTGTTTGAATACCAGATCCAACCCACCTTGCCCTATTGAAGTGTGGCTGTATACACGCCTTGTGCAGTGTCTGGTTGCACTTGTCCCTTAAACCGAACGGGTGAGAGTTCAACAGCACACAAAATGATGTATTCATATTGGAAATGCGCACTCTCTCTCCCTTTCTCTCTATGTTGCTTTGGCCGTCGATCACTCTGAAACTGTTCTTGCTGTCACTCTTGTCGTCGTTCTTGGTACTTTTAACTTAAAGTCATACTAGTGAAGATTTACCGAATGGTATGGCGCAGAGGAGCGGAACTAAGCTCTTGCCAGAGGTAACCGCCTCCGCCTTGCGACGACCAGTCGAACGGTCAAGCCATTCAACAAGTGTCTGCGATGATTCGGCTGCCGCTACGGTACCAGAGTGTGTGTTGTCACCCCAATCACCGGACGAGAACGCGTCGACGCTCGGTGACGACGCACTCTGGCAGGCGGTCTCCGACACCGTAGAACAGGATAGGAAGACGGAACACCCACGAGAGAAACACAAGCGTTTCGGTATAATGCCCCTGCGGCGCCGGTCCACGCACCGCGACTGGAAGTCCGTGGTGAGCCTGCACTCGGACGAAAGGGAGAAGACAGGTCCACCGGAGGAGGTGGAGCAGATTGTGGCCGCCGCCAAACAGAGCGCGGAGGTAGAAAATGTGCTGTCCATTTTGCACTTTCTAGTCGCCGAACGCCTCCGACGAGAAGGGCAATTAGAACCTGGAAGCGTGATGGTTTCCAATGCGGTTCTCTCGACGATTAACACCCACACGCATGTTCGTGTTTGGGATGCGCGCGAGGGCAGCGGGCCGGCGCCTGGAGCGGGGGCCTCCAGTTCACCAGCGGCTGCGAGAGTGGATACAGGATCGGAACAGTCCATATACGTGGAGGTCCCAATTGCCTACAACAGCGATATAGGGTCGGAAAGAAAGAGGGAGACTGGAGCGACCGCAGTCTCGCCGGAAGAGGAGTGCCTGAAGCCACTCCCTCAGCTTTCCCCACAGCTCGACACTTACACCACTCCCTTTTTAAAGGTTTGTCTTCACGAAGGGAAGGGCATATACGCCATACACATTGTATATCTCTCCCCCGAGCTCATACCCAGTCCAAAGAAAGACAACGCCCTTGAGCGCAAGTCTCATCGGAACACAAGCACCGTCAAGCACCTCCAAAAAGAAAGGATCATGGAAAAGGAGCACCCGTCGTCGGAATGCAAAAACTGGTCTTCCCCGGTAGTGGTCAGACGCCACAAACCAACTCAAGCGCACATACCTACGCAGGACATGATTGGCCTCAAAGAGCTTATTGTAAAGCGTACTGATTCGGTCGAAGAAACGTACACAAAAACAGATATCAAAACCATAGTTGTTTCGTCCGCCAACCAGAAAAAGAGCAGCACACCTCTTCCGCAACAGCAGCGTTCGGAGACCCCACCGCGTCGAGAAACCAAAACGAATACCTCTCACTCCCCTCTTGTACTGCGCCGTGAGAGCGAGAGGGAAAAGGCCACGAGTGCCGCCTTCGATCCCGCGCGGCCAATGCAGACAACCCCATTCAATGGATCCAATCGACCGCTTACTTATGCCACGGTGCGGCATCTGTAAGTAGGAGAGAGAAAAAAAATGTACCATTGTACTGTTTACTTCCCATGCGAAAAACACGTGAAATATGTATTATTCTGTTTTTTTGCTTATTACTGAATGCAGCTAATAATAATGTTTTTTTTTTTGTTCACACCTCTTTGTTTCTTCTGCCTTTGCCCCTTTTGTACATCTATTGCTCCGGAATGGATTGCATCAATGAATGAACTCTCTCCCTTTATTCGTCTCGTAGCTTACACCAAGCAAGAGCATACACATTTTTTTTTGTGTGTGTGTGTGCGACATCCTTCACATCGACAGTACGCCGGAGGCGACACAAAACAATCAAAACAAAAAGGAACAACATGAGTGCCGTGAATGTGCTGCACCTGTTGCAGGTAGCCTATGGCGGTAGTAAAGAGGAGCGCACTCTGGCAACGGCACAGTTGGAAGAGGCGCTCAAATCTGCGAACGCGCCGCAGTACCTGGTGGAGCTCCTGTCGGCCGGCATTAACCCCTCTCTTGCGCCCGAGCAGAGCCTGTCCGCTCTCATTTACGCGAAGAACTGCCTCATGTTCACGGTGCCGGACGAGATGCTCCAGAACACACCGGGTCTGCTGCAGGAGGCGGAGTCCCTTCTGTTTAAGGGGGCGCTCAGCGCCCCGGAAACGCATCGCCGCATCATCCACGCGTGCTGCGCGACGCTCATCAGCGGGTTTCAGTGGAACTACCTACCGGACCTGATGCCGCTGGTGCTCGCGGACCTGTCACAGCGCAGCGCCGAGGCGTCGCTCGCGGTGCTCGAGCTGCTCTACACGTATCTGGGGCGCTTCAAGACGCCGGAGCTGGACCCCATGGCTGTCAAGCTGGAGGCATGTCAGCCGCTCTTCCAGGCGCTGCCGCCCTATCTGCAGTACCATGAGCCCGCTGTCGCGCGCGTCGTCTTCAAACTGATGGAGTGCGTCGTCGAGGTGGGGCTGCAGCTGAAGGACGCGCGCTCCATCCCGGCGAGCGCGTACGACCAGTGGCTGACGCTGCTCTGCCAGTACCCGCAGCAGAACTATGACGCCGCGCGCCAGGCGGGAGGAAAGGCACTGGAGAACTACGTCAAGTGCGTCAAGCGCATCGCGCTCATCTCCTTCGCCTTCATTAATCATGCCTCGAACGCTTCCAAGACGCCCCCGATTGCGACGCACTTTATGAAGGTGTACGCGGTGCAGTTCTTCCTGGTGTGGAAGGAGTGGCTTACGATTGAGGTACCCCCCGCCTCGCTCGCGGTCTACAAGGACAGCTTTCTGCGCGCGATTAGCTACATACGGCTGTGCGCCAATCACGAGGCGCTGTACCGCGAACACATGCGGCCCCAGGCGCTCCTCCTCATTGAGAAGCTGTTCTTTCCCTTCCTGTGCTTCACCGAGGAGGACGAGGAGATTTTCGCCGACCAAGACGGCCTGTCGGAGTTCGTGCAGTACATGACGGAGCAGACGATCGGCGGCGGCGTGTCGTCGCTGCGCGAGGAGGCCTCGCACGCGATCACGGGGCTGATCGGCGGCAAGAAGAAGTTCCACGACGCCTCCGGGCTGCTGCAGGAGGTGCTCCGCGTGCTGACGAGCGGCCTCTCGCTCGAGGACAGTGAGGGCACCTTTGGCCGCGTCTTCGGCTTCCTGCACCTCCTGTGCATCCTGCGCAAGTACCTGAAGCAGGTGCCCGAGATCTGGTCCGGGCAGATGGCGCACGTGCTCAAGCAGTACGTCGCGCCGCGCCTGCAGCCGAACAACCCCTTTGTGCCCCTGCGCTGCAAGGCGCTGGAGGTGTGCCAGCGCTTCGCCAAGGTCCCGATGACCGAGGAGGACTACGGCTCCTTCATCCAGATGATGGGCGGTCTCGTGCAGGACAACGACCCACGCGTGCGGCTCACCGCGATCGACGCCATGTGCACGCTGCTGGAGAAGAAACAGGGCCGGCAGTACCTCAAGCCGCTGCTCGTGCCCTTGGTGGAGGAGTGCATGCAGTTTATGGACCGCGTGCGCACCACCTTCGTGCCTACCGTCATTTTGCACTTGGCCACGTACTTTTCCCCGGAGCTGGGCCCCGTCATGGGCCGCCTTGGGCAGACGCTCGTGCGGCAGTTCCTCGCGACCGCCTTCGACCTCTCCTTCATCGAGAACGAAGCGGATGAGTCCAACCTGGCACAGTACGAGATGGCCGCGCACAGCGGCGACGCCCTTCTGCAGGCCATCTCGACAGTGGTCTGCGCGTGCGAGAACAACCCGGCGGCGCTGGTCGTCATGCGGCCCGACGTCGTGCGGCTGATCCGGACGGTGCTCGAGCAGCCGGACTCCTTCGACTACATGGAGAGCGCCTTGGGCATCTGCGTGCACATCGTCGTCTTCTCGAAGCCCGTGCCGCAGGAGTGCTGGGACATCCTCCCGCTGCTGTTTAAGTGCGTCGAGGAGGGCATCGGCGTGGACTTCTTCAGCATCGTGGAGGAGGTACTGGACAACTTTATTTCGAACGATCCGCTCACGTACATGCAGAACGCGCCGCTCATGGAGCGGACGTACAACATCTGCAGCAAGATGCTGCTCGGCGGCGTGGTGTGTCTCGACGAGTGCCAGATCGCCGTCCCGCAGCTGATCCAGGCGCTGCTCCACCAGGCAAAGGGCTCCGCGGTGCCGTCCGCGATGAGCGGGTACCTTCAGAGGTTCGCGCTGCTGCTGCTGCAGGCGCTCATCAGCCCGGCCATCCAGGCGAGCGGCGTCGCCATCCGCGTGTGGGTCATTGCCGCGATCATGGACTGCTTCTACTACGACGCCCAGGCGATGCTGGACATCGTGTCGGAGTCCGGCGCGTACCCCAACTTCTTCGACGGGTTCTTCTACTTCCTGCGCGGGTGCCTGGAGGGGCCGCAGGCCGCCCCCGAGGTCAGTGGGAAGAAGAAGAAGTCCAAGAAGAAGACGGAGGAGGCCTACGAGGTGGTGGAGGCGCTGTCCCTCCTGACCCGTAAGGTGATCGCGCTGGGGCTCGCCGCGCTGCTCCCCGTTGTCTGCCAGGCGGACCATCCGCTGCACGCGCACTTTGTGGAGCACTACCTGGCCACCGCGGTGGCGGTCATCCAGTACTGTCTCTTTACGAACTGCGCCAAGTACGAGGCGCGCTGCGCCGTCATGAAGCACGAGATCTACAAGATACAGCACGACATCGAGGACGAGGTGGCCGACACCGACGATAACCCGTTCGCCGAGGACGCGGAGGAAGGCGATCTCGGGGCGAGCGCGGACGACCTTTCGGAGGCGGAGTACTGCGACGTCGACGGCGCCGGCGGCGCGCCGGCCGGGATGGAGCCGGACGAGGGTGACGACTACAGCGGCCCCATCGATGATGTCAACGAGGTGCAGGTGTTCGGCCAGTGGTGCACCACGCTTCCCGCGCTGGGCCCGCACGTCCAGCAGCAGGCGGGCGCCGCGCTGCGGTCGGAGCAGGAGCTGCTGCAAGCCGCCGCGGTGGCTGCGACGTACCGCAGCATGTACAAGGAGTATGAGCAGGTCTGTCAGGAGGATTATCATAAGAGGACGCAGAGTTAGAAGAAGCAGTTGATGCAAGAAATGCGATGACAGGAAACGAACAGCTCTGTTACTGAAGAACCTTTTTTTTTACTTTTACGTGTGATATAATTAAACTAAGCGACTAATTATTGTAATGAAGACAATACAATGAAGAGTTTCCCTCTCCTTCTCCCTTTGTCACGGTTACCTTGTATGCGTTGCAGTAATACAAACGTATCTTTGTTTTTTTTTTAAAAAAAAATGTGTAATGAAAACAATGTACTTGAATCAGAAACAGTACTATTTCTTTCCTATCCCTCTTAGTGCCTTTTTTTTTAAGTTTTCTTTCTCTTTGTTATTTACATATAGTATTTTATTCTATTTTGCTTTTTTTCATTTTTTTCTTTCTTCATTGTTCACTTTGCGAGAAAAGCTCAGCATTTTTAGCTGCACGCCTTTGCCCGTCAAGTAGAGTTAACATTTTTTTTTGTACTGTAATTGTATATACATATACTTATAGATCATTGTGCAGCTTTAAACTCCACTAGGAGTATAAAGCGATAAAACATGGGAGTGCCCGTGGTGAAGATACGCTGCTCAGACACGAAAAGTAACGAATCCGCCCCTCTGTTCCCTTCACATGCACAGCAGCATTCGTCCTTTTCGACTACTGTGTCGGAGCCGCGACGCGCGCCACCGCAGACCCATGTCTCAGAATCAATTCACCTGCCTTTGCCACCCTTGCCTGCGCGTACTTTGTCGCTCCTAGATTCGAAGCCAACCGTTTCGACCTTCTATAAGAAGAACGCCAGCGACCACGGCCACGTCTTCAGTACCGGCGTGCAGAATCTCTCGCTGGGAAGACCCATGTCTCCCACGGAGGTGGAGGACCGTGCGAGCCTGCTCTCCCTCCAATCGGACGCAGAGGCGGACGCACTCTTTGCACCGCGGCTGCCGCCCCGGTCACCGTTCAGCGGCACACGCGTCGGCTCTGCCAACCAGCTCACCCCGGTGCACCGCGACGTCTACGGCGTCCCGATCGCCCCGCTGTCGCAGGCGAGCGACGAGGGCGAGGGGTTGGCGAGCGCGCCGGCTGGCACGACCGGCGGCGCCGCGGTGGAGCCCCCCAACCGCCAGGTCATCAGCAGCGTGCTGCTGAACTCCCGCTTCGACGCGCGCATGCTGGACGGCTGCTCCGCGACGGAGGTCACCGCACGCGTCGAGCAGCAGCTCTCCCGCGCGTGCGGCCTCCCTGCGCTGCAGCCGGCGAGCGGCGCGGGGGCCCCGGACCCCGGCCACGCCAGCTTCACGATCGGCGAGACGCGTGTGGAGGTCGCCGAGTACGTCCAGTTTCTCTGCGACCTCGCGACGGAGATGAAGGGGCGGCCACGCGTCCGTGTGCCCTGGAACCACGCGCCGCCGACGCCCCCGGAGGGGCCCGCCCGCAAAAAGCGCGCGCCGCGCGTGCTGTGGCGCCAGTACGAGCTGGTGGAGAAGCCGCCACGCGTGCCGGGCGGCGCCGCTGCGCAGACGCGCACCTCGATGGAGGAGAACCGCCACTACAGCGAGCCGAACGAGCTCAACCTGCCGGGCGTCGTCGCACCGATCCGGGCCGTGGTGTCGCCCGCGTACGGCATCGCCGTGCCGACCTCGATCGGCTCGACCCCTGCCTCCGCCAACACCAGCGACACGTACCCACTGCAGCTGAACATGGCGACCCTCGACAGCCGCCCCGTCAACCAGGGCACCGCCAGCGGCACAGAGAGCACGCCGTTTGAAGACGGGTGTGTCGTGTTAGAGCCCGGCGACGGCGAGAAGCGGGACGCATTGCCCCTTGGCACATCGGATGGGCCGTTGCGCAGCTCTAGTACCAACACGGACAGTGACTCGGACTCCTTAATAGTGTCTACGTCGCACAACGGCAGCGGTACGGAGGACTCACTGAATGTCGCGAATGTGTTTCGCCGACCCATCGTCAACGCTGCGATGAAACACTGTGACCAGTTGGCGAAACGTGCGTATGAGGACAACGCACTTTTTATGTATATGAGAAAGCACTCTGTAAAAACGTGAAGATACACAAATTTTTTTTTATTACTTTTAACAGGGTGTTGATAGTGCTGTTGTTCTTTTGGATTCATTGTTGCTCAAGTTTTTTTTTTTTTCATCCCCCCTTTTTTCACTCTTTTTTTCTCGTTTCTTTAAGTTAATCTAGTCTTGTCTTTTCATTCATATACCCTTTTTTTGTGTGTGTGTGTTTTCATTTTTCTTTTTCTTTTTTCGAATGTTGGATGTTTATCCTCATTTCTCGTTTGCTTTGCAGATGTTGTTGATACTCGTCTAGTTCGTTGCTCTTTTTTCATTATGGACAAGGAAAAGACGATTGTGTATCACTGAGTAGAAGCTCTTCTGTTGTTTATGGAGTTATTCTGTTCTTTCGCCTATTATTCTTTAAATGATCTGTAAAGAATATCCAAAAAAAAAAAAATCACTCCTCATATCAAAAAAAAAAACTCATTTTTTTTATTTTTGTGATTACATGCTGTAAAGATGTACATAGTGTTTTTTTTTCCTTTTCTGTTACAGTAACATTGTTTTTTCCCTCTACTATACATAATTTTTTGTTGCTTGCACATTACTATATTGCATTCCCTGTGTAATTAAAAAATTCAAGGCCTCATTGGAACATACGACAACTAAAACGTTTTTTCTTTAATACCAACGAAATAAATAACATAATGCGCCTGATAAGTCTAAGAATCAATCGTACAGTGAAATGATAATTCAAGGCTAAATGACATTGTTACTTTTTTTTTTGCCCCTTTTTGCTTTTACTTTTTCTTTTTTTTTCTTTTTCTTTTTAGTTTGGTACGTATGATAATGTTTAGAGAAAAATAATTCCCTTTATTACTCATATTACGACTGAGAATGTTTGTTTGCACTTGTTTGCAATATAAACAAGTACGCAAACACACTACACAGACAAAAAAAAAACAATTAAAGGCGATTTTCACGTATCCTAATCTCTTCTATACTATTTACTTCATTTTTTTAATTATTATTCATATGTCCCTTCCCTTTTCACTTTTTGGAATACTGCTGTCCTGCGATACGATCATCGTCAACTACTGTAGCCTTGTGTTTCTCTACACTTTTTCTGCGTTTCAGCACTTTCCGTCTTCTTCTCTCCCCATCCGAATACTCTTCTTTTGTTTAACGGAACTCTATCAAGTAAGAAACATAATTATTAAAAAAAGCTGATATACATTTATTTTTCGTTTTGTTAAGGTCTTTTTCCCCCCTCTTCCGTTGTTGCTTATTTCATATTTACTGAGTTGCGATGTCGTTCTACGACCACCCTTTTGCTTCAGGTTTTGAAGATGAGGAAGAAGCCATAAGCACACATGAGGCAAAAATAGAAGTAGCTCCCCCAGCACCTCCAGATCCGGAGGTGACGGAGGCGGTACCTGAAGCGGAGCCTGAAACAGCACCACCGGTGGCACAGCCGCCACTGCCGTTAGAGCTTGTGACAGCTCCCAAGCCGGAATCTTCGCACTGCACCACATTCGCGGTCGAAGAGGAGGAAGATGGTGCGCCCGAGGACGGCCCTGCAGACGAAGAGAACGGTGAAGACGAAGATGAATACGCAGCGCTTTTGCTACGCGTCGCGGAGCTTGAATCGTCGGAAAAGATGAGTGCGTTACACCAGACGACGATGCGGATGACGAAAAAGGAGAAACGCACATTGCGGAGCTATATTGAGACTCAGAAGAACTTGCTGGAACGGGAATCAGCTGCGCGAATGCGCGG
Source organism: Strigomonas culicis (assembly GCA_000482145.1). Lineage (NCBI taxonomy): Eukaryota > Euglenozoa > Kinetoplastea > Trypanosomatida > Trypanosomatidae > Strigomonas > Strigomonas culicis. The sequence continues at coordinate 65,953 of AUXH01000007.1, forward strand.
TCGCTTCGTCCGAGATCGCAAGCGACAGCGAAGTGGTGAGGAGGACACCGCCGCGAGCATCGCTTGTAGCGGCATTATAGATGCATTTCTGGAGAATAGTCAATGGGACCTGATCTCTGAGCATGCCAAGGTACATTTTCTTTCTCTCCGTGATACAGAGGCACGCTTACGACAACTAACCAATAGTATCTCTTCGGGGGAGCACCATCCAAACGAAGGCGAAGGTCGCTTGTCCAGCGCGCTTGCGAACAGCAACAGCGCCGTGGACGCCTTACTGCAGTCCGTGCAGGACATGTATACGGAGCTCCGTCAGGTTGAGCCTTCGGGAGCGAACGGCAGCGCGACAAAGGCACTCCTGCAAGAGTCCCAGCAGCGCGCCAGCGTAGGCGCGCGCTTTCTCCGACTAGCTGGTGGCCTGGAGGGGGCGAAGCGGCGCGAGGTGCTGCAAAAACTGTGCACGCTGCTGGTCTCCGCATCCAACGAAACGGAAAGGCTATTACACTGCCGGGATACCTTGAGCGCCCAGCTGGAAATTGTGTGTCAGCGCACTGGCGAACTGGCGCCCGCCGTGCAGGAGCTGACCGCGGCGGTGGCCCAACGGGAGATGGAGCAAACGGTCGAGTTCATCGAGAGTAGCTACGTGGAGCAGCAGATGCTGACTACTAATAAACAGCTGCTGAAGCAGCTCTCGGATCTCGAGGCGCTGGTAGGTATGGTCCTGCTCGCACAGACAAAGGGTGTCACCCTCACGGAGCTGCTGCCGCACGTGAAGCACGTGACAACGGCGGACCTCGACGAGTTAAAAAAACAACTCGAGGAAAAGGAAACGTTGTGCGACAAACTTGTGATGGAAGTGCTCTTTCTGCGCAAGTGTGGTTATGCGCACGACGCGCTGGGCGTGGTCGAGACCAGCATCGGCCCGACGCCGGCCCTGGCGCGCTCCAGCTGCCTCCACTACTCTATCCAGCAACTACTAGAGGAACACCACGAGCTTCTGTCGGAGCTGGTTCTGCGCGTGGCGGGTGCCGCGCCCACCAGTTCCTGCGCACACGCGTCGCCGAATGAGGAGGGCGAAGGCGAAGCGAGCGCGGAGCACGCCAAGGCCGCCCAAGGTGCCACCGTCTCGCTCAGCGCCCAGCTGCTGTCGATTCAGGAGTCCATCACCTCACGCCAAAACACGCTGAATACGCTCCTCTCGCAGAATGCCCGGCTGTCGCAGATGGTGGAGCACACACTGCTGGTCGGGCGCTATGTGTGCCACAGCGACGCGACAGAGCTCGTGCGGGAGCTCCTGCAACGCTACGGGGTCGCTGCCGGTGACCTCTCGGAGCTGCTCGAGGAGAGCTTTGAGGCGCGGACCTCCGCTCAGAGCGCGGACGGCGCGGCGGCCCACCCCTCCCTGCTGGACATGCAGCAGCAGGCGTTGGACGCCTACCAGGGCTGCATTCAAGAGCTGCGGGACGCCGCACAGAGAGCACTGGACAGCGTGCGGGAGCAGTACACAGGCCCCCAGGCCCGTCTGCAGAGGGAAATTGCCTTTTGGATTAAGCTGCTGAACTGCCTCGACATGCAACAGATGCAAACGTTTTATCCCGACGACCCGGTGCCCATTGAATCGTTTCAAAAAGTGGGGCTTGATCGTCTCACGCGGACTCTTCATAACGACGACGTGGGTACCCCTGACGTTCAAGGAGGCCACCGCGAGGTCGCCGGTGAGGCCAGCCTGTACCACTTCCTCGTTGTTCCTCGCACCAACCAGACCCTCATCGCTCCCTTCAAGAAGCAGACGGAGGAAATACGAGGGGCACTGCAGGCGCTGCGGGATTCCACAGCGGCGAAGTGCACCGCCGCGCAGCAGAAAATCGACTGGTACGCACAGTACACCATCCCCGAGGTGGCGCAGAAGCTACAGGAGGCAAAGGAGGAGCGGGACCGACTGGTCCAGCAGCGCAACGAGGCGGACACACACCAGCGGGAGGCGGTGCGCAATCGGCAACAGGCGCGGGAGCTGCAGGAGCGGCTGGAGCGACTGCGGCTCCGCAAAGGCGGTGTTCGCGCGGAGCTGGTCCGCAAGCTGCAGGCGGTGCTCTCCGCCTTGCTGCGCAAGGAAGCAGAGGCGCGTGAGGTGACGCACCACACGGAAAGCGCCGCGTGGGAGGCACTCGTACAAGCCCACGCACGCGATGCCCTCGCGATAAAGGAGGAGGGCGAAGCGGAGGTTGCTCTCAAAGAGGAAGAACTGCAACGCGAGGGCTCGACCACGGTGAAGGTGGAGGCAGGGGCCGATGAAGAGACTGACCAGCCGGCCGCGTCAGGCACGATCGATGCATACACCGGTGCGGAGGAGCCGCCCGTCCCCACGCAGACACCCCTTGCATATGAGATGAAAGAAGAGGGCGAGAGTGAGGGTGACGCTGTCGTTAAGCGCGAGCCTTCGGCGCCGCTCGCCATCAAGGAGGAGCCCCAGTGGTCACCAGAGCAGCAGCGCTTCGCACAGCCCGGAGAGGGGGCGCCGCTGGCCCCCGGGGTGGGCCCACCGGCGGGTGCGCTCGCGGACCGCGCACCCATTCTGCCCGAGGAGGCCGTCATGGTGACGCCACCATCGGCGCCGAGACCATCGCACCTGTGGGAGACCCCCTTTTGCGAGGAGGACAACTCGGCGTCCGACCACCACCGCCACAGCAGTGCGGTGGACGAAGAAGCAGAGATGGATGAAGCGCCGCTGCAGGAGGCAGGAACACCAGCAGCTCTGGAGCGCACGGAAGAGATGCGGCCCGACTCGACCGCTGCGCCTCCGGATGAAGAAGACCCTCTGGCGGCCCCGAACGTCAATGAGGAAGAGGAAGCCGCGGTTGCTGAGGAGGAGGAGGAGGAAGCCCCACCTTCTGCGGGAGCCAACGCAGACGATATGAATGTGGAGGATGTCATCGATGGGGAAGTCGTGGCGACCCCCCTCCCACCTCCGAGCTCGGCGTCTCCAGTGGATGAGGAACCTCCTGCAGAGCAGCAAGACAAGGAAGCTGGTGCACAAGGTGCTGAGGACACAGAACTGTGTGTGCCGACTGAAACGGAAGATGCCGTCCCGTCCGCTTGGGTTCCCGTGGACTCGGGGGAGCCCATCACGGAAACCATGGCGACGGAGGAGGTGGAGGAGGGGGCGGAACAAGCACCCGAAGCACCCGTTGTTCCAGCTGTAGATGCGAAGGAAACGAGCGAACATGCTCCGTCGGAGCTGATGAGGGACGAAGCAGAGACTTCTCCTGAGAACGGCAGCGATTACTATAATCCCTTTTACAACGCAGATGGCTTCTGATAATAACATCTTGTTTATATTATTATTATTCTATGATTGTGTTTAAAGGCACTTTTGCGTGTCTCATTCCCCGTTGCTTTCCTAGAGTAATAGTAGAAGTGTTGTGACGTTAGAGCCATTCTACTCTACTTTCTTCTCTACCTCCCTCTCTTTTCTTTCTCATTCTTGTATGTCCCTTTCTCATTACACCCTGTATGCACTCATCGCTTTCAAGAAGAGAAGGTTGCAAATCTTCACCATCGTTCACGTACACACAGAAGACTCGCTGTATTGGGGAGTACGCATGGCCGTCCCAGCGGATACGTGCACACTGGTGTGGCCCATAGAGAGGGACGCCGATGGTGCTGTGCCGGATGCTTTTGCTGGGCGCAGTGCGTGGTTGGTCGGTTGGAACCCCCGAGGGCTCTCGGTGGTGGTGTGTGGCTTCTTCCACAGCATATCGCATAACGAAGCGGTCGTGCAGCTAAAGGAAATTAAATCCATGTTGAAAGACTACAGCCCGCTGTACGGAAGTCTTCACGTGTTAGGCTACATTGAGGGCACCACGACGGCCGCCAGTGGCTCCATGACCGCCCGCCGTGCGAGCGCCCTGGAGGTGGACAAGGCGCGGAGCCTCGCGCGTCAGTCGGAGGACGTGTGGCTGCAGCTCCAGCCCGGCCCCACGCTGGGGGAGGTGTGGTGCTGCGGCTACCGCGTCCACGGGTGCCAGCTGCACGTGATCCGCTGCAGCCCGAGCAGGCGGTACGCGGTCAGCCCCGACATCTTCTCCCCGACCGCGCTGTACGGGCCCGGGGGCCTACACCAGCTGCTGAATGGGCAGTCGCCGCTCTGCGTGCGGGGCGCCCTCTCCTCCCTCGAGGGTGTGCTGCTGCCTGGCGTGATGCGGGAAGAAAGCGCCCCGCTCCAGCAGGGGAAGGGGCCCCTGACCGATCTCCTGAAGACCACCAGTACGGTGGAGCGTGGCGATCTATCGGTGAGCTTTGTGGACGAGCCCGACGACATCACCGGCCCACACTACGAAAACAGTAGTTTCTACATGGGCAAGAACGCCAGCATGGGAGACGGGAGGATGAGTGTGGCGGACAGCTTCTTTGTTCCGAACACCTCTTCGTATCATCCGCCGCAAATGGAAGACGTTCCACTGGAGCTGCTGCCCCCACGCCTGGACTTTCCTACCAGTACAAAAAACCACTCCGAAATGAGTATGCTTCTGCGGCTGTGCTACACAGGCGTCAACGTGTCACGCGTGATTAACAGCAAGACTCCGTACGAGCTCAAGGAGGAGCCCAACGAGATGAGCCGTCGCACAGAGTCGTCGCATCTCGGCGAAGCCATGGCGCTGAACGACACAGGGGTGTTCATCCTGCAAGTCGTCATACAGCTGCTGCTCTTCGCGCTGAAGGTGGAAACTGCCATTGCGCCCTTTTCCTTCGTCGCCCAGACACTGGAAGTGCGCACGCGTGAGTTGATCAACTTCTTCTCCATGATCCTTGGCAAGACCAGCACGTGTGGGCTTCACCCTGTACTGCCCCACAAGGAGCACGCCGTGTCGTTTTTGATGTGCACGTGGAGCTTCCTTGTCCGTATCTTCGTCGACTTCCTGCTCGGCCTCTCCTTCTACGTGTGCTTTCACGCTCTGTTCCACCACAAGTTTGACTCCTTTCCGTTTTACTTTCTCTATGACGTGCACATGTCGTACATGGAGTGGTTCGCAGGATGGCCGGCCGGCTTCAAGGCGAACGAGGACGTCAACAAGATCCTCTGTTTTTTCTCGAGCGTGCTGCTCACCATGTGGAACCTCATTGCGCGCGGCGGGGTCTTCCTTCGCGTGGCCTCCTTCGGGGGCACGATGCCCCTCCAAGAGTCCGTGCTCACCGCGATGCAGGACGCCATCTCGGTGGCGAACAGCACGTGCAGCGCGTACAACTATCAGTCCAGCAACGTGAGCACCACCGTGAGCTTCTCGCTGGCCGATCGGCACCCAGAGGTGTACGTCTGGCTCGACTTCGGGGTCCTCCTCACGTGTCTCTTCGGCGCGAGCGTCGCCCTGTCCGCCTTTGCAGACGCGACGCGTCTCGCCTCGCTGCACCTCACCATCCTGTTTGGCATCTTCTCTCGCCTCTACGATGTGGTGCTGAGCCTCATCGGCAGTCTCTCCGGGCTCTTTCGCGGTCTCAAGTACAACCCGCTGCGGTGTCGCGTCGACGGACATCAGTTCCAAACCGATCAGATGCTCTTCGCCTCTTTTTTTCTCGTCGTCATCTGCAGCTTGCTTCCCGCTGTGTTAGTGTACTATGTTTACTTTATGTTGATCGGTGTGTGTGTCTGGCTCATTTCACTCTTCTTTGTCAACCTGGGCTACCTCATTATGTACCTGCCCACCTTCGAGGTGTTCTACTGGCTCTGCCGCCGACACAGGCTTGTCGGAAGCCTGTACGTTTCGCGGCCTTACGTGACCATGACCCGCCACTTCACCACCGCGGGCTCGCGCGACCCTTGCACGGTGCAGACGGTGGACCTGTCACTCTGCACCTCGCCGCTGCCGCTCTACTACATGCTGACAGACTTTCTGGCCGTCCTGTGCATCCTGCAGAAGAACGTCTTCCCGACACAAATGCTGCTCGGCTGCCTGACCGGCAACATGGAGCGGGTCCAGTTCAACACGGTGGAGCAGCTGGTGCCGCACTTGGTCGCCAACCCAGAAGATCCTACGTGTGCATACCTGAAACCCAACCAGGATAAAAAGAAAAAATGATAGTGTTTCATGTTGACTGTGTGATTTCACATTGGTTCTTTCCGCTCGTCCCCTAACGGTTTGCCCGCATTAATTTGGTGATAAGTTGACAAACAATACAGCGAAGACAAAGCAGTCACGATAGCACTACTGACTGGTAGCCCCTTTCTTTTTTCCTCTTGTCAAAATGATACATATATATATATACACACAGACTGTATTGCGTATTGCATCTTCATCTTCTCATGCCTCTCTCTTATGGTTCTTCTATTCTCGTTTAGTCCTCACTCATTTTGTGTCTCCATAACTACTCCACGCCCACACGCATAAATAAAACACCTATCGTGAAATGTTTCGCTTCACCGTCCGCAAGTTGTTCACCTCTCCCTACTTCCTCTTCGTGCACGATGTGCAGAAGAAGAACCCGGTGAAGGGCAAGGGTTTCCAGAAGAAGCTCAGCAAGATGTACCACAGCCTGCCTGAGGCGCAGAAGCAGGCCTACCTGCGCCGCGCGCGCCTCGCGAAGAACCCCGGCCGCGATGAATTCCGCAAGCTGCAGAAGCAGTACAACGACAAGCTGACGCACTTGCCCGTGAACAAGCGCGCCGCGGCCGTCAGCGCTTTGCTGAAGCAGAAGCGCGCCGGTGCTCCGATCAACGTTGAGGGCGCCTCCAGCGTGGCTCTGCGCAAGGCCAAGGTGGTGAAGCCGGTCGCGAAGCCGGCCGCGAAGACCGTTGCCAAGAAGCTCAAGGTCGCCTCGAAGTCCAAGCAGGTGAGGACTGTCGCGAAGAAGGTCAAGAAGTCCAAGAAGTAAGCGTAAGTCTTATGAACAGTGATTGAAAATGTCCTTCTTTTCTTTTTCATTTACCTTTTTTTTTTTGGTTTGTCTTTACATACCATTTTTCCTTTATGTTAAACGCATCATAGAGAAGCTGAACAAAATATCTTGTGAATGCAACTGTTTTCGTCGTTATGAACATGCATCGTGATGGATACGTGTTTGTGGATGGAGTGTTGTATTGACGTTGAGCGTAAAGTTGTTTTCCCCTTCATCGATGGATTGAGTTTCTTGCAAAGACAATGTCATGTCCTTTTGTTTTCTGTTTTTTGGCGATCGTGCCAGCCTTCAAATGCATTTGAACGCTTTCTTCTTTCCTCTCTTTTACTATTTTTCTTGTTACTTTAGATAATATCATCACCTCCCTTTTTCCTCCCGTAATTTGTTCTTTGTTATTGTTGTTCTAACTTACACCTGTTATACACTAAAAAAAAAAGGATGTTTCGCTTTACGCCCGCCAAGCTCTCCATGTCACCGTACGCCCTTTTTGTGAAGGATATCCGCCGCAAGACAGCGCCCTCGTACAAGCTGAACATGAAGGATATCAAGAAGAAGTACCACAACTTGGTCGCGAGGGAGAAGGCCGCTCTTGTGCGCCGCGCTCGGGCGCTGCGTAACCCCAACTTGGATACGTTCAACGAGTTCCAGAAGCGCAATGCGAAGTACTTTCCACGCATGAAGATGAACACGCGGTCTCGTGTGTTGGGCGCACTCTACCGCCAGTACAAGGCCGCTAAGCTGCTGAACTTTGCGGCAGCAGAGAAGGAGGCGAGGAGCATGGCGGCCAGAGCCAGGAGGCACACGGTCACCAAGGCTAAGAACGTGCTGGTCAAAGCAAAGGGGATGCAGGTCAAGGCAAAGGCGAAGCAGATCAAGGCAAAGGCGAAGCAGGTCAAGGCAAAGGCGAAGCAGGTCAAGGCAAAGGCGAAGCAAGTCAAAGCAAAGGCGAAGCAGACCAAGCCCAAGGCGACGCCACTGAAGCGTAAGAAAATTGCTGTGCGGAAGGTGTCGAAGAAATCCAAGAAGTCCAAGAAGTCCAAGAAATCCAAGAAGTCCAAGAAGTCCAAGAAGTGAAAAGGAAAAAATAAGTGTACGTCACTCCATTATCAAAAGACGAAAAACACAATATCGAACGGTAGGGCACACCAGTAACAATCGATGCTCCTTCACGATATAGAACTACGATAGAAGCTTCAATATTGATCACAATTACACAGTCATTATTGTTATTATTTTATACATTTATTTCTTCTTTATTTAGAGTATGAGATACGAAGTACGTTGGAAGGTCTTCTCTTGTCTTCGTTGTACATCGGCTCTTTTTTTTTTTTTGTCTCGTTGCTTAAACACGAATTACCAGATCTGTTAATTGGTGTTTCTGCATGCGAATATGTATAGAAATAGAAGAAGAAAAAATAACATATTTAGTAAAACAAATAATCAGCAAGAAAGAGAAAAAAAAAACGACTTTTCTTTGTCAATGTGGTCTTGTTAATGCCTTCTCTATCATCAAGTATATCTTCTCTTCTTTTTTCTGCCTTCCCCACTCGGGAGAAAAAAAAAAAAAGAACGCCTGTAGTATATATACATCTATAAAAATATAAATTGAGAAACACTGGATTGGCCTCGAACAGTGTGGTACTTTTCAAGAAGAAGGCCGCACACTGTCTGAGCCACAGCGAAACATCGTTTCAGCAAGTTGTACACCATCTGTGATCAACCTGCCGTGAAGCGTACAGGACCGCGCTTCTAGCGTACTGCATCCGAGCAGGGTACATATAGCCACCCGCCTCAGCATCATAGGCATAGGCATACGACCCGTGCAACACTGTTTAGTACTAAAAAAAAAATAGAGGAAGAAAAAGCGAAAAGAGAACATGGAGACGCATCGTAGAAGCTCTTCTATTTCAGCGGTGGAGCAACGCATAGGCTCGTACATCATCGGCGCGACCGTTGGCAAGGGTAGTTTTGGCAAGGTCAAGAAGGGGCGGCACATCGCAACAGGGGAGCCCGTGGCAATCAAGATTCTCAACCGCCAAAAGCTCAAGAGTGCCAATATGGACAAAAAGATTGATCGCGAAATTGACATTCTGAAGCTTTTTTCGCATCCCAATATCTGCCGCCTCTACGAGGTGATCTCCACTCCTTCCGACATGTATCTCATCATGGAGTACGTGGAGGGCGGGGAGCTGTACGACTACATCGTGCAGCGGGGTCGCGTGCCGGAAAAGGAGGCCCGCTACATCTTCCAGCAGATTGTGTGCGCGCTCGAGTACTGCCACCACTTCCGCGTCGTGCACCGAGACTTGAAGCCGGAGAACATCCTGTTGGGCCCCGGTCTGCAGGTGAAGCTGATCGACTTTGGTCTGTCCAACATTATGAAGGACGGCGAGTTTCTCACGACCTCGTGCGGGTCGCCCAATTACGCCGCGCCGGAGGTAATCTCTGGTAAGCTGTACTTCGGCCCCGAGGTCGATGTGTGGTCGTGTGGGGTCATCTTATACGCCCTTCTGTGTGGGTGTCTGCCGTTTGACGAGGACAGTATCCCGCTTCTGTTTAGCAAGATCAAGAAGGCTAAGTACTCCATCCCGACCTCCATGCCGGAGCAGCCGCGCGAGCTGATCAAGCACATATTGGTCATGGACCCGCTCATCCGCGAGACGATCCCGCAGCTGCGCGACAACGAGTGGTTCAACCGGAAGCTGCCGCTGCGCCTCACATACCACGAGTCGCTCTTCCTGGCGCAGGAGGACCGCATCAACCCGACGCTTGTTGCCGAGACGGCGAAGTGGCTCAACATCCACGAGTGCGACGTCTACCGGGCCATCAAGCAGGGTGGCGGGCCCACCTACATGGCGTACAGCATCCTCCTCGACAAGAAGCGCCGCCAGGAGATCACGGCGGAGGTGCAGGAGCTGGGCATCCTCGACAAGGAGGTCGCCGGGATGTCGGAGACGCAGGAGCCGCGCTCGTCCTTCCAGCCCAAGGCCACGGCGCGCGAGCTCAACATGGGGCTGATGCTCACGCAGAGCCCCGCGATGGAGGCGCTGCTCGACCACCGCGACGCGACGATGAACAAGGCCACGTACAACACGGGCGCCTTTGTGCCGGCCTCCGCGCAGGAGCGGGGTCTCTCCGCGAACGCGCTCGGCGAGTCTCCCGGGGGGTCGGTGGGCTCCTTCCGCATGACGACGAAGGCCTTCACCTCGGGCAGCATGCCGGCCAACTACCGCCGCAGCGGCGTGAGCGTCACGCAGCTCGGCGCGAGCCTGCAGGAGCAGGCGCGCGTGGGGTCCGTCGCGCGCAAGCACGCCATGTACACGGTGGAGGAGGAGCAGTTCATTGTGGAGCACAACGTGGGGTGGCGCGTCGGCCTCATGACGGACTGGCACGGCGAGCGCGTGCTGGCGAGCGTCTACGGCGTGCTGAAGAAGTACAAGATGGAGTGGAAGGTGCTGGCGCCCTTCCGGCTCGCGGCACGCACGACGGACCGCACGTGGGGCATTCTGGGGAACCAGAAGGTGGTCGAGTCCCCTGTGTGTCGCAGCGAGGAGCCCACGACGCCCGTCACCGCGAACAGAGGGGAGGGCAGCTTTCCCACCCACGCGATGCCGTCCCCCACGGTCTCCTCACACGAGAGCCCCTCCGGCAACGTGCCGATGTCGTCGTTCCCTGCCCTGTCCTCGCCCGTGACGCCCGCCTACAAGGCACCGAGGCAGCAGGTGGTATTTACATTGCACGTGCTGAGAATTAACGAGCGGCACGACAGAGGCTTTCTCGTGGACTTCGCAATACGACAGAACACGCTCTGTGGCTTTGACGTTGTTTTACATATATCTAATGATCTTATTCAACTTCTCGGTTAGCGCAGCATGTTTAATACATACATATATATATATACAAAAGGAGTGCGTGTTAACCGAGGGTCCAGAAAAGCGAGCCTGTTGTATTTATCATCTCTTTTCTTCTGTACCGCTAATTAGTTCTATGAAGCTATCCCTCATCATCATTGCGCAGAGTGCTTTGATTATCTTCGTTCTTCTTTCTTTTTTGTTTTCAAACACGTTTTTGTATAAGCTATTTTTAAATTCACACATAAGTTACCTTTTCTCTTCATTGTTGTAGCATAGTTTTCCCCCCTTTTTTTTCCTTTTTTTTTCCTTTTACCTGTTGTAGATTGTATGCACCTTACTCTAGTTGTCGTTTATAACATCTTCGTGCTCTCATTTTAATTACTGGTTTTTATTTTACAATCGATTGAACAGAAAAAAAAAAGAAAAGAAAAGAAAGGTAATATATGAATTATAATAAACAAAATAGCATACCAAATAGTATAAAACAGGGAAAACAAAACCAAAGCAAAACAAAACATAAAAGAGCAAAAAAAAAAAAAGATGAATAGAAAGGAACGTGTCTTGAAGTAATTCGAATGCTTTTTTTTTTTCTTCTCTGCGGTATATGAAATTGAATGAATGTGCAAGAAGTCAAAAGTTAAAACGTAAGTTACTAATAAAAGTTGCTGTATAAATTATATTTCTGCGATCGTCGTATTGCGTATACTATTATCTTATACAATTATTCTTCTGTTTTTTTTTTTTCAACATGCTCTTTGTTTGCCTATCTTTACTATCACTTGTCTTACTCTCTTTTTATTTCTTCTCCACGTATTCTTCTTTTTTACTTCGCCACGCTCATATTTCTTCTATGTTCGTCTTAAAGCTGTGTTTTTTTCGTCTTCTTCTTCTTTACATTTGTTGTCCTCGCCGCGGCTTTCTGTAGCTAGAAACACATGATGAGACTGTCCGTATGCTTGCTTAAGCCAGGGCAGCGGACCCCTGACATGGGCAGGCTCCTTTACGGGAAGGGCAAAAACCTAGTCCATAAGACAAGCGCGTCCAGGCCCACCGCCGCGGCCACACTTCTCCACACACCCGTGGAGGACCTGGCCCCTTCCCTCCAGCACGCCGTCGCCATGCAGGAGCTGTCGAGCGACGACCTCCTGTCGCTCCTCCGCTCCCATCGTGCGCTGAAGCGTCTCGACCGTAGCGAGGCCCTCGTCGAGGCCTTAGCCCGCATGTCGAAGGAGGGTGGCAAATCGCTGCTCACGTCGCATCACTATTCGCTGTTGATGGCGCATGCGAACGACGCGAAGGAGAGCGAAAAGGCGCTCGCCTTCTGGGCGATGGCGGCGCGGGAGGGCAAGATCAACACGAAGCTGCACGGCGCGCTGCTCAACACGTACCGCCAGAGCGGCCACTGGCAGAAGGCGGTGCAGCACTGCGACACCATGTGGGAGGATAAGCTGGCCGTCGACGCACACGGCTTGCACGCGGCGCTCAACGCGTGCCGCCGCCGTGGGCCGTGGGAAAGCGGCCTGCGGCTCTTCGCGCGCGCGGTCGAGCACGGGACGCAGCCGAACCAGGTCGTCTACCTGGAGGTGCTGCGGCTGCTGGAGCACGCCAAGCTGAAGCACCGGTGGCAGTACAGCCTGGCGGTGCTGCAGGCGCTGAGCGGCGCGATCGATGTCACGGCGGGGCACTACAACGCGGCCCTCGCCACGTTGGGCGGGCACAACTGGGAGAAGGGCGTGCGGCTCTTCCACCGGATGAAGGAGCGCAGCGTGCAGCCGAGCCGCGAGACGCTGCCGACACTGCTGCTTCTGCAGCCGAACAATCTGTCGCACGCGGTGCGCTGCATCGCGGAGGCCCACGCGCTCGGCATGCCCGTCACGGACGTGATGTACCGCGCGGTGCTCGGCAATCTCTTCCGCCGCCACCTGGACCACGAGGCGCTCGCCTTCATGGAGCGGGAGTACGCCGCGGATGCGGCGGACACGGGCAACCCGGTGCGCGCGACGCTCCCGCTCAGCGTCGCCCTGCTGGACAGCCTGCTGGCCCACCCACGCCCGCAGGACGCCATCCTCCTGTACGAGACCATGCGCAGCAGGATCGGCGACGTGGTCGCGCCTGCCACGCGCGGCCTCGCGACGATGGGTACGCTGGCCCAGCGCTGGATCGTGCAGGGCCGCGTGGCGGTCATCGACCACAACGTGGTGCTCTCCCCGCGGCTGGAATCCCTCATCTCGCACTACGACTCCATTTTCATTCCCTTCACGGCGATCCGGCTGCTGGTGCGCCGCGCCCGCGAGAACGGCGACACGGTGCAGGGCCGCTACACGCGCCTGGCGCTGCTGCGCCTCGCGGAGCGCCTGCAGCGGGCGGAGTGGCGCATGATACGCGTCGTGCCGCTCAGCCACCAGCTCTACGCGCACACCTTCCTGGTGGACGGGCCCACGTCGCGCGAGGCGCTGGCGGAGATGCGCAGGGAGGCCGAAAAGCTCGCCCCCGCCGGCATCGGCCAGCGGCTGCTCGAAAGCTTCGAGGGGGACGCGTCCGCTGCCGCGGCGGCACCCGAGCTCGGGGGCGACAGCGCGCTCCACATACGGGGCGGCGTGAACGAGGACCGGCGTCTGGCCCGTCGCGCCCGCGCGGCAGCGCGGGCGCCCGCGCGTGCCAAAGGGCCCTTCTTGAAGTATGCGGACCGCATGACCTCCATTGAGCGCGTGCTGTCGGTGGCTGTCATGCTCAAGTCGCTGAACCCCGACGCGGACATCCACCTTCTCTCGACGAACGGGCCGCAGCTGGACCTGGTGGTGCGGTGGGCGCAGCACGTGGCGCGCGGCGACGCGCGGGGGGAGCGGCCGGTCGTGCCGGTGCTGTACCCCACTGAGCTGCACGAAAAGGCGCCTGTGCCGTCCGTCGTCGGCACTGCAGAAGAAGCTGCACTGCAGGCGAGGCGCGACTCACCACAGCGGCCCCGGGCGAAGGAGCCCGCACACAAGAGAGGCAGTATGGTGCTTCCTTCCTAGCGAGCTGGCTGCCTGTGTTACACTTGTATACTACATCACATTTTGTTAACTATTCTCTAAACCCACGAGCGCGCCTTCCAGGCACGCTTATTGAATTCGCTTACCGTCATGCCTCACGAGGAGGTGATAGATGCGCTACATGGGATGAACGTTAGTTGTTGTAGTAACCCCATACCTGGTTCTCCTTCCTTTCTCTTTTCTCTTCTGCTGTAAGGTAGTGCTACGCATAGGCCATCCACTTCATGCTCCGCGATGAGGCGTGCGCGTCGTACCCTGCCACGTTCTCCGAGGCGCTCGTGGCGCACTGCATCAACGGCTTTGTCCCCCCACAGGTGTTCCGCGACATTGCACAGGCCGCACACGCGGCGGGGCGGCAGCCGCGCCGCTTTGTGCGGCTGCACCCACAGGCTGTCTCGCGTGCGATGCAGGAGGCCCGAGTCCCGCGGGACGCCCTCACGGGGCACTTGCAGCGGCTCGTGGCGGACTCCTTTCGCATTGCGGCGGACGCTGTGGAGCCCCTAGCGTGGCTGCCTTGCTACGCCTTCTCGGTTGTCCAGTCGCTCCCGCTCCACACGAACCCCCTCTATCAGCAAGGCCTGCTCATCGGGATGGATGCCGCCTCGATGGCGGCCGTCGTCGCGCTGCGGCCCGCGCAGGGGGACTGCTGTTTGGACATGTGCTGCGCGCCGGCTATGAAGCTCTCCCTCATCGCGGACGCGGTGACGTCGGGCGGCGGCGTGGCGGTCGGCGTCGACGTCAGCATCGACCGCCTCTTCGCGGCCCGCACGGTGGTCCAGCGCCACCAGCAGGCGTGGGGCGGCGGCAGGGCCGCCTGCGCGGTCGCGCTCTTCGCCGCCGACGGGCGCCGCTTCGCGCTGCGGGCGGCGGCCGCGCGCCTGGACCCGTGCGAGGCGGCGCCGCTCGGCGCGAAGGGCGTCACGACGTGGGAGGGCCGCGCGCTGCGGCGGGCGCACCTGCGTGCGGGTGGGACGGCGGAGGCGGCGGCAGGGCTCGGCGCGCCGAAGCGCAGCCGCGATGGCGCAGAGCCCGCTCCAGCCGCACCGCAGCAGGGTGACGCGGCGTGCTGGACGAACGTGGTGTACGCCTCTGCGGCGGCACGCGCGCAGCTCCGCGGGGCGCTGGCCGCGAGTCCCTCCTCCGATGCAGCAGATTACTTGCTCTTTGACCGCGTGCTCGTGGACGCGGAGTGCTCGCACGACGGGTCTCTCTCCCACGTCAGCTTTACAGACGCGCATGCGGCATCCGAGGGTGCTGGGGAGAGTACCAGCCGGACCGATTCTAAGGGCATCCGCAATGCACATCGTATGGCGCGAATCAATTTGCATGGCGACCCGGCGCCTCCCGCTGCCGATGCGTGCCAGCAGGTCGGCACGGCCGGCGGGGAGGGCTGGGAGAGCACGTGGCTGGATCGCTCTTTCCTGGCGCTGTCCCCGCTGGCCCAGCTGCAGTTGGCGCTGCTGTGCCGTGGCTACGACACCCTCAAAGTCGGCGGGACTTTGGTGTACAGCACCTGCTCCTTTTCCTTTCGACAAAACGAGTACATTCTTCTGTGCTTTCTGGAGAAGGTCAACGGTGGGAGGAGGGAAGGCGCCGCCCGAGCCACTGCGTGCCCGGCCTTCGTGTACCCCTTGCCACCGTCAGACGATCCAAAAGATGAGGTGAAACCTTTTCTGCAGCATGCTTCCCCGGAGGCACTGCAGGCACGTCTAAATCGTCACTGGAACGACTACAGCATCTTGGAGAAGGGACTGCGAGCCGTGACGGACTCATCCGAAAGGGCAGAGGCGCTATTGGCGGACGCCCAAAAGGGTCTACTCGGATCACGATTCTGGCCACTGGAGTTTGGCACGAGCTTTCAATACATCGCAAAGATTCGCAAGGTGGCCGAGGAAAGTGTATAATAAACGTGTCTGACAATAGTACTGGTGGCATTGTCATTATGGCATAGTATCAGTTGTTTTCTAAAGAAAGGTGTATGTTAAGAATAAGAGCAAATGCAAAATAAAAAAGGGTTTCCTGGTAAAGCACATTTGTTCCTTTTCACTTATTTACTTTCGTCGGACCTCTCCATGCTTCTCGCACGCTTTCCCAAGTTGTATCAATCTCACATACATATCTTACACATGAGTGGTCGCACGTTGTGTTCCCCATGCTGTCCACGTCGATGGCTCCGCGCGCTCCCCCACTCTCGCGCGGGTCACACTTTACACTGCTCCTCGCACTTTGCCTCGACCCCCACCCTGTCACGTGTGGCCCCTCGCGCTAGTGCGGAAGCATCCGAGCGGGGCGTGCGCGGCGCTGTCCCCCTCGCGGCAGCCAGCAGCTGTGAACACCGGGTCCCGCACAGTGGCGCGGCGCTGCGGTTCCGCGTCCTCCCGTGCGAGTCACTCGCAGACAGCCACAGGGGGGAGCTCGCGCACCTCGACCGCATGCTGCGGCATGTGCGGGCACTCGCCGCCAACCGCGCCGCGCCGCTGCCCGCGTGCGCGACGCGGAACGATACGTTTGTGGTCTGCTCGGTGGCTGTTGACGCCCCGGGCGGCGCGGGCCCCTCCCCCGCCTCGCCCATCCCGCTTCCTGTGCACCATCCCCCCTTTCTGACCGGCGTGAACTACGCGTACCACAGCTGCGTGAACGCGCCGAGCGGCACGCTGAGCGGCATTCTGAAGGGATGCGCGGAGCAGAACGCGCTGGGGGCGGTGGCAGCGCAGGGTATCGCCTACGCGAGTGTCGCGCGCGTCTACTTGGCTTCCGTGCACTGCAGCGGCGCCAGCGTGGAGCGCTGCACGTTGCCCTTCCCCTGCCCGGAGTGTTGGCACAAGTTGCTGCGCGTCTCGCAGCTGCGCGCGTCGGCGGGGCATCCTCCGCTCGAGCTGTTTCTTCGCGCGCCGTCTCACAGAGAGCACATGCTGCGCATCATGCACAAGGCGAAGCAAGAGGTGGCGATCTGCCAATCCGACATCCACGTGACACTAGTGGTGGAGTGAGGAGAAACGACACGCGGAGAGAGAAACCAAATTCTGCATAATTGTATTCACAGTTGATTTTTACTATTATTATTTTCAAGGCACAAACGTGCTTAAACGCGCATGCATGTCCACCGGTCTGCATGTCTGTGTGTGTGTCTCTGTGTATCCGAGTACATGTTCTCTACTCAACGTCCTGCAGGAAAAAGATGCTCTTCTCCCTCCATCCCTCGTCCACTGCCCAAAGAAGAGCCGCGTTTCTCTATCTTTGCTGTCCGCGTTGGCAACAACAGAACCATGCTCGCCGCCCCTTGGGGTCTTGCAATGAACGACGACGCGTCCGAGTACGGCGGCTCCGTCAGCAAGCCAGCCCCTTCACTTTTGGAGGTCGCCTCTGATGCGCACTCCTTCGACTGCCCTCGGCCCTTCCCCAGGCGCGCGGAGCCGCCCGCGGCGCCACCTGTCTCCAAACCGAACTCACGGACCACGACGACGGTGAGCGCGGGAGAGTACCAGACGATTTGTCTGTTCCGGCAAATCGCCTCACAGCAGCGAAAGCGCGTCCGCGAGCAGGTCGCCGCTGCAGCACCGGCGGCCGGTGCTGCAGCGGCCGCGAGGCGCGTGCAGGCCGGGCTGCGGTACTTTCCAAGCGAGCTGCTGCTCTTCGCCAGGCTCGACCCGCGTCTGGACCGCTGCGCCGAAGCCTCGCCGGCCTGCGCTGCCGTGGCCGCCTACAGGCCGCTGCTGCTCCAGTTCCTTCTACAAACGGACCTCTTCTCACTGACGGACGTGGGGCAGAGCGCCGCCGTCACCTGCGAGTGGCTCGCCACGCAGCTGCGCACGGCTGTGGACGCGCGACCCGCCGCGCAGCAGCTGCTCTCCGCCGTCCTGCTCCTTCTGGCGCAGATGGGGAAGCTGACGCCCAAGTCCGCGCCACTGTTTCTGCTGCATGTGTGGCAGCGGTGGTGTGCCAGGGGCGAGGGCCCGCATGGACCGCCCCATGATGACTGCAGCACAGATAGCTTCGCAGCCCATAGGGATTTGTGGGAGGCGGCAGAGTGCATTGTGTTCTGCACCGTTGAGGTTCAGGGGTCGGCATCAGACAGCATCCCAGCGAAGGAGGAGCCGCACGCGGCACGTGCGCCACCCAACTGGGCTTTCTTCTCGGCTCACGTGTTTCTGTTTCTGCTCCATCACATGGTGGACCTGGCGGCGCGGGTGCGTGGCGCACCTTGTCAGGCGGGCGATCCCCGCCCCTCCGCCGCTGCTGCTGCAGAGGGTGCTGCGACGGCCGCCGCCTTGCCGCGCTCGCCCACAGCCCTTGTACCGCCGAGCGAGCCGCAGCCGCTCCGCGCATCAACGGGCAACGCCGCTTTTGTGCTGTCCGGCAGCGATGCCGTGCGGCGCGAGCTGGAGGCGTTGCTGGGTCTGCTGCTGAAACTCAAAAGCCATCCTCGCTTTGTCGCCCGCACGGCACTGCGGACGACAGTGTCGCTAGGGGAGGCAGTGCCATCAGACGAGGCACCGGATTACGAGCGGGCACACTTGAACAAACGGTGGGAGACCACGGTCCGTCGTGTTGTGCAAGCCATGCCACTCTTCACGAGCCTATCCAAAGCTAGCTTGCTCCTCATTGACTTTCTGCTGAGTGAGGTTTGAGCTCATCTTTTTTGTTTGTTTGGTGTGCGTATGTGTATGTGTTATTCAGACAACGCTTTTTACTGCTTTCTGCTTTTCCTTTTTATTATCAATCAGAAGTCTCTTGTTGGAAATGCATCGCCTTAACCGAGTGACAGTTTGGATGTTGTAGAAGTACAGCACATTAAGTGGATGATTGCTCTGCTTTGTTTTACTAGTAGATACAATCTCTTTCTCCCCTCAATCCTTTATTATTACAGCTTTCCTTTATCATCGTTAATACGAGTGGATCTAGTTTGAGCTCCGTGTATATATATACACGCATTCTTTCTGGTTCACTTTATTTTGATCAGTTCGTTACTTAGTGAATCATCTAAATTTGGTTGCAATTCTAGTAGAGGGAGGGAGGAACTCACTTCTTTCTTCCATTTGTTTTTTTTTCCGTCTGTTTTTATTATAGCTTTCTTACATTTCAACAATACAATTTAGATCTAGATGAACCGACAAGTGGAAAAGGTGGAGGGCGCCAAAGCCGCCAAGACCGCCGTAGCACTCGCGAACGCAACGACGGGCCGTCTGCGGCGCGAGGCGTTCCTCAAATGGACTCACTACCTGCAGGAGAAGCAGCGGCAGACCCACATGCGGCGCTGTTCGGTGCTGCTCAAGTACAGCAACTTGAAGTGCGTCTACGCCAAGTTCTTCCTGCGGTGGCTCTCCGCCGCTCAGCGGAGCCGCGCCCAGCAGGCGAGGGCGCTGACGGTGCTGCCGAAGGACGTCCCCCTCAAGGGGCGGCGCGACACACTGGCACTCGTGCGCCGCTACTTTGGCAAGTGGCGCCTGCACCTGCGCCACACGAAGCAGCGCCTGGGGAGCAGCACGAGCCTGCTCGTGCAGGTCAACCACGAGCGCGCGCGCTGGCGGGTCTACCTCGCCTGGCAGGCCATGACGCTGCAGCAGAGCAGGCAGACCTGCGCGCTCCACTGCGCCTCCTTGAGGGGGTTGGAGGGCGCCGCGCTGCGGGCCATCGACGCGCTGGGCGGCCGCGCCGCTTCTCGCGTGGCGCTGCAGCCCCCGCCGCACGAGGCCCCGGCGCAGGCGGAGCAGCGCGTGCAGAGGGTTGTGGACGCGCTGCTGAACCTGTGCGACGATCTCGTGGTCGTGCTGGTCAACACATCCATCTTGTCACAGCGTCGTGGCAACGAGTGCGTCAGCGAGGCTCTCGAGAGACTGTGGACGCACTCCCAACAACTGGAGGAGGAGAGGACGGTCCTCCTCACACAGAAGGAGAACGTGACCGCGGTCGTGCACGGGGTCAGCGATATGCTCCGCGCTGCGGAAAAGAGTGCAGGGGGTGGTGCCCCGCTGACGTCGCCGCAGCGCAAGGAGCTTCTGGCGGCGGCGCTGCGGAAGGCAAAGGAGCAGCATTCGAACGGCGACCGCGAACCGCTGGAGCTTGTGCGCCTCAGCGACAGTATAGTGGAGGTGCTGGCAGGAGCGAACGTCCACATGGCTGGAGACCTGAAGGAGCTGCAGCAGGTCGCCCTCCTGGCGATCGACGCGCTCGGCGGCCGGGGCACGTCGGACGGTCTGCGCGAGCCCAGTCAGCGGGGGCGCATCGCGAAGGCCCTGCGCGATATCGTCCAGCAGCTCGAGCAGGACATGGGAGGCGACGATCCGTCCACATCGATGCACAACAAGCTGGTGTCCATGCACCACACGATCGGGGATGGTGAATGCCAGCTCACGGCAGCCCAGCAGGCGAACGAGGCCCTGCAGAACGAGCTGCGGCACATGAAGGAGGCCCTCTCCACGCAGAGCGCGGCGCACGCGGCGCTCCAGCGCCAGCTGGACAGTCTGACCGCCGCCAGCCAGCGGGACGCGTCGGCGCTCCATGCGGCCATGAAGCAGCAAGTCGAGCAGCAGCAGGAGGCGGCGGCGCAGCGCGCGGCGCAGCAGGCCGCCGAGAAGGACGCGCTGCTCCGCTGCCTCGTGCAGGCGGTGGAGCTGCTCGGCGGGCCCACCGCCGTCCGGGACAGCGTCCGGCCGAGCGCCGACGGCGCCGCGCTCTCCGCGCGCGAGTCCGAGAGACGTGTCCGTGTCGTGGTGGATACGATGGACCGCATCGCTTCCGACATGCGTGGCCTTCTCACCGAGGGCGAGGCGAAGCTCCCCCTCCGGGACACCATCCGCAGGCTGCGCGGTGAGGCCGACGAGGCCTCGCGCGCGAGCGAGCGGCTCGGGCAGAAGGTGGAGGAGCGTACCGCGGAACGGAACCATTGTCGAGGCGAGGCGCGAGAGCTCCAGGCAAAGCTGCGCCAGACCAGCAAGGACTTCGGGGCGGTGCAGCGGCAGCTGGACGACGCCAACCGCGAGCTCGCCGCCCTGCGCAACGCCCAGCAGGAGGAGCACGAAGAGCTGGATGGGCTGCGCCGCGCGGCCGCCCAGGTGCTCCGCACCCTCGGCGGCGACGAGGCCCTCACGCAGCTCAGCCGCTCCACCGCCCCGTCCGCGCGGTCCTCCGTGGCGCGCGCGCCCCAGTCGGAGGCAGGGACGCCGCCGAAGGCCGTGAGCACGCCGCGCACGCGACGCGGAACGCTGCCGGTGACAGACCCGATGGACGTGAGCGGCGTGCGCGCGCAGAGCATCGGCCGCGCGCTGACGGGCGTCACGACGGAGCTCAAGCAGCTGCTGGGTGAGGGGCCGGAAGGGGGGGCGGGAGGCGCGTCCGTCGAAGAGCGTGTGCGCGACCTCAAGAAGGAGCTGTGCCAGGCCAGCAAGGACTCCGGGGCGGTGCAGCGGCAGCTGGACGACGCCAACCGCGAGCTCGCCGCCCTGCGCAACGCCCAGCAGGAGGAGCACGAAGAGCTGGATGGGCTGCGCCGCGCGGCCGCCCAGGTGCTCCGCACCCTCGGCGGCGACGAGGCCCTCACGCAGCTCAGCCGCTCCACCGCCCCGTCCGCGCGGTCCTCCGTGGCGCGCGCGCCCCAGTCGGGGGCAGGGACGCCGCCGAAGGCCGTGAGCACGCCGCGCACGCGACGCGGAACGCTGCCGGTGACAGACCCGATGGACGTGAGCGGCGTGCGCGCGCAGAGCATCGGCCGCGCGCTGACGGGCGTCACGACGGAGCTCAAGCAGCTGCTGGGTGAGGGGCCGGAAGGGGGGGCGGGAGGCGCGTCCGTCGAAGAGCGTGTGCGCGACCTCAAGAAGGAGCTGTGCCAGGCCAGGCAGGAGGATGACGAGGCAAAGGCGGAACTGCAGAAGGCGCAGATAAAGGACACAGAGCTCGAGGCGCTGAGCACATTCCTGCGTGATGTGCTGCGTGACACTATCCATCGCGTGAGCGCCTTCACGGGCGACGCGACAGGCCAGGACGGGCCGGCGCTGCGCTCGCTCTTCCTCGCGGCGGACCCGGCGCCCCTCACGCTGGAGACGGACCCCTCCGCGTACGCGGAGCACGTCCTCCGCGCCAGCACCGACTCCGACGCGGAGCGGCGCCGCGCGGTGCAGGTGCACATGCGCAGCGGCGCTGTCGTCGGCGTGGAGAGGGACAGCCCCGCGACGTGGGACGTGGTGGCGGCGTACCACGGCCAGCTGGCGCTTGTGCTACACCTGCTGCAGCAGCACGGGCGCACCATTGAGCGGCAGCAGGACCACATGGACTCCATGGACAAGCAGGCGGGGGCGCTCGAGTCCGATATTGAGAGCGCGATGCATCAGCTCGGCACCTGGATCGACCCGGCGGCGGAGGCGGCCGGTCCGTCCCCCGCAGCGGTCGCCCCCGGCCTCCCGCTGCGGCACGCCTCCTCGTGCCTCGTGACGTCGCTGGAGCAGCTGCATGCGGCGGTCGAGAAGGCGGCGGACCCCGCGTCCGGGGCGACTCCAGCCGGCCCCCACCCCCCGCTCCCGCATCTCGTGCAGTCGGTGCAGCAGCTCGCGGCGGACCTGGTGCGCTACCGCGCGGCCGCCAAGTATGCCATGGGACGGCTGGGTGGCACGGTGTCAGAGAGCGACGCAGTCGACGACACGGTGCTCTGCAAGGCGCTCGAGGATATCTGCGGTGGCACGGCCGACGCAATACAAAACCTGAAGGAGCAGTTCCAGATGAAGGATGAGGCGGGTAATGTGCTTTCCATTCAGCAGATATACCCGAAGATGCAGGCGAAAATGCAAGAGATGGAGACCACCACCACCGCAGCGGTCGGCCTCATCGAAGGCCTAGATCGTGCGTTCAACGACGACGACTTGGAGAGGACAAACTCCTCCCTCAACTCAACCATGAACATGTCAAAAAGGGTTCGACCGAAGAAGAAGCCTCTGCCCGCTTCACCCAGTCGCGTCGCGGAGGGATTCTACTTGAAGCATCGAGGGATGCAGGGGAAGCCCACGGCCGCCTCCACCTACAGCGGCAGCGCGTCACTGGAGAACCGGCTGCGCCTGATACGCTCCTCCGCCACGGCGAAGCTGTCCGAGGTGCAGGAGCTGCGCCATGCCGCTCGCGCGGCACTGACCGTGCTCACGGGCGCGCGCGGAGCGGGCGACAAGCCCCTGGCCGTCGGTGACAGCCTCGTGCCGCTGATGCTCTCGTCGATGGAAGAGCTCAAGACGACACTTCCGGGCTGCCTCTCGGTCCTTGAAAAGGTTCCGGGCTTCAAGGCAGATCGCGAAAACAGCCTTGGCACGCTCCTTAAGCTGCTGACGAACCAAATTGTCTCACTGGAGCTGGAACGCGATGGCATGCGTGACCAGCTGGCCGCGAAGGACAAGGTGACAAGACGGCTGATGACTACGTCGGACGAGACGGCGGTGCAGCTGAAACAGCAGCTGCATCTGGTGAATCAAAAGATGGAAGAGTGCCAGAAGACCTACCACGACCTCCACCAAAAGCATGCGGACCTCCATTCGAAGGATAGCCATTTGACGGAGGAGCTGGAGGAAGAAAAGATGCTAGCCGAACAGCTCCGAGCAGAGGTGAAGCAGCTGGCCGCGCAGCTCGCCACATGTGCCAGGCAGGTCGAGGAGCTGAAGCAGCAGCGCGACGACGAGGTGCAGCAGAACAGCCACCTCACCGCGCTCGCCGCCCAGCAGCGGAGCCACTGCAGCGTGCTGGTCGAAGGCGTCGCGCGCGCGGTGGAGGGGCTGGACCGGCTGGCCGTCGAGTCCACCACCTCTGCGGCCCCGGACACGCAAGGGGTGATTGCGCAGCTCTTAGAGTCGACCAACAAGGACGCCCTCGTGGCGTACGTCGACCACCACTCTGCCTTAGCGCTGCAGCGCTACAGCAGTATTGCAGCGAGGCAAAAAGAGACCCTCAGCAAGCTCCGGAAGGACGTGGAGGCTCTGCGTGGCATGGTGTGCACGACCATAAAGCAGGACTTTGTCGCCCTCTGGGCGGAGGCCGTCCAACAGGCGGCGGAGGTCAAGGAAGTGCTGCAGGTGGAGAACAATCTCCTGCGACCCCGAGCGGTGGAGCATGCGCGGCTCTCGGTAGAGAATAAGCAGTTATGCAAGCAGGTAGAGGAAGCACAGCACGAGATGTGCGCCTGGCAAGATCGAGTGGAGGCCTTGGAGGACAAGGTCTTAGCGCTGGAGCGAGCGTTGCGTGACAGCGAGATGCGCCGCGCACTGGACGCACAGCCGCCAAAAGAAAGCCACACCTTCTCCGAGAGGAGAACAGTGAGGGATGGTATCCACACGGACCTCTTGGCAGAGCTGGAGCGCAAAATGATTCATGGGGCGTCGGGCCTCGCTGTCCAGGCGATCGATGCTATGTCTGGGGAAAACATGGCCGCTATTTACGGGCACATCGCGGAGCAGACGCTGACCCTCTTTGACGGCGTTGACGCGTGTGTGCGGCAGCTGCAGCACTGTGGGCAGCTGTACCCACCCAGTACAATCGCGTATCAGAGAGCCTTCCTCGCAGAGGTAGAACTGCAGATGCAGCAGATGGAACAACTGTCCGATGAAGCACATGCACTCTGGTCGATGTTGCCACACTTGTATCGCGCACCGTGACCTCAAAACAGAAAAAAAAACCGTTGTGACTTTTCATTGTTTTCTTTTTTTTTTTCAGTTATATGAATTGTTTATATACTAATTTGTGTACAATTGTGACGACTTCGTTTTTATATACTGACGAACGCACCAAAGAGAAAAAAAAAAAAATCCTACTGTTTTTGCACTTGTGCTACTACGCAAAGGTAGTTGACTGGCGCGTAACGGAGGAAAAATCGCCGAATAGGACGTACACTACGGTTTTTCGCTTCAAAAGGCTCATCGAACAGCAGTTATCGCATCATCCTCCACTCACTCCCCCTACACTTATCATTCTTTTTCTTTTTTTCATCTTGAGTGTAGTGCTCGATGGCATCCAGGAATGCGCTAAAGAGAGAACCGGGCTCGACGTCTCCCTCCCAGAGCGAACCGACGGCACCACCCTTTACTTCACCCTTTCTGCTAGCGGCTCAAGGCTCCTCACTGCCGCCACAAGGCCAGTCGAGCCTTAGAAGGCCTGCCGACTACACACAACCGGTGCCTGATGACGGCTGCCGGTCGTTTCCGTTCCTGAAGCTGTGCCGCGTGTTTGAGGGCCTGCAGGCCGCGGCTAACCGCGCACAGCAGTACAGCATATTGGGTACCTTTTGGAAGTCACTACCACGTGGTGAATCGTTTTTCCCGTACATGCGTCTCCTGTTGCCAGACTTGGACAACGTGCGGCCGTCGTTTCACTTGAAGGAGAGCAAGTTGGCGCGTCTCTACGTGGAGGTGCTCGGCCTCTCTTCTAAGAGCTCGGAGGCCCAGAAGCTCCTCCACTGGAAGGACCCATCGCGCAGCGCGGTGGAGACGACCAATTTCAGTGACGTCATTTATGTGCTTCTCGAGCGGAAGGGTGGCTTCCAGCAGATGGGCACCGCCACCGCTGCACCTGCACGGACGGCTAAAACGGGGGATACGAAGCAGGAGAGTGTGCGCGCGGCCGGAAGCGCTGCAACAGGACCCAAGCGGCTGTCAGTTTTCGACATCAATGCGGTGCTGGACCGCCTTGCGGCCAGCAGCTCGTCCGCGGAGCGCAAGGACATCTTTATCGAGCTGCTGCAGCAGACGTCGCCGTTAGAGCAGAAGTGGATTCTCCGTATCATCCTGAAGAACACCAAGATACGCATGACATTCCAGTCCATGCTCTACGCGTTCCATCCCACCGCGTTGGACAAATACAACAGCACGAACGACCTCCTCTACGTGTGCGACAGCTGTCTGGAGGACATGAAGCAGCCGGTGCCGGGGTCGGCCGAGAGCGGCATCTACCTCTTCCAGCCGCTCCGCCCGATGCTGGCGAGCATCGTGACGACCAAGAAGCTCACCGCGATGCTGGCCCACCAGCACGTGCTGATGGAGCCCAAGTACGACGGGGAGCGTATTATGATCCACATGGACGGCCAGCAGATCATGTACTGGACACGCAACGGCAAGAACTACACCAGTCTCTACGGGCCCAAGTTTGACGACGTGGTGCGCCGGGCCTTCTCGGTGGGAAGGCGACCGCCCACGACCCACCAAGGCGCGAGCTCCACCGATGCGTTGCAGAATGCGATCTTGGATGGCGAATTTCTCTTGTACGACAGCAGCACCGGCCACTTCACGGAGTTTGGCCTCAACCGCACCTTCGCGAACGCGGCCGACGCGCAGCTGGCGGCCGACAGCGTCTTCGACGCGAGCGGGAAGTGGTTCTGCTACATGGTGTTCGACATGGTCTTCCTGAACGGCGAGAGCCTGCTGCGCGTGCCGCTGCAGGACCGCCGCCGGCTGCTACACAACGTGCTCGTGCAGGAGCCGACACGCCTCGAGGTGGTCCCCTCGCAGCCGGTGCGCTCCGCGGCCGAGATGCTCCAGGGGCTGGAGAGGGCCATTGAGGAGCACAAGGAAGGCATCGTGCTCAAGGCCGCGGAGAGCACCTATGTGCCGGCCGAGCGCAAGTGCCAGTGGATGAAGCTCAAGATGGACCACATTGCCGGCCTCGCCGACTCGATGGACCTCGTCATCGTCGGTGGCTTCTACGGTACCAAATTCGGCCAGCGCCGGCTCTCACACTTTGTGCTAGCGGCCTGGGACAACAAGAGCAGCAGCGCGCCGTCCGACGCGACGGCGCGGTTCCACACCGTGTGTAAGATCGGCAACGGCTACACGAGCGACGAGCTGCAGACCATCAACACCTTTCTCGAGTCGCATTGGGAGACGATGCCGAACCGCCAGACGGCGCCCGTGTGGCTGGACGGGTGGCGGCCCGCTAACGCAGAGCTCATCCCCGACCTCTACGTGCACCCGTCGCACTCCATCGTCGTGGAGGTGTTTGGCTACGCCTTCACGGAGGAGAGCGCTAACTATCGGGCCGGCTTCACCGTGCGCTTTCCCCGCATGCTGCGCATCCGCTGGGACAAGACGCTCCAAGACGCGACCGACATGGAGCAGGTGCTGCGCATCAAGAAAAGCTCCAAGGACGCCATACGCGAGCGCATGAAAAACGGAAAGGATGAGCTCTTCACCGTGCTCTCGCTGAAGCGGAAGCACCGGGAGGACGGCGAGACGAAGGGCGAGGGTGAGGAGGAGGACGAAAAGAGAAGGAAGCCGCCGCACAACCCTCTCTCCCTCGCGCCGCGGACGTTTGCGCTGACCAAGGAGACGCTCAACGTGGCTGCGCTGAGTACGTCGGAGGAGGTGATCGACCGTCTCTTCGAGGGTTACGAGTTTTGCGTGCTCTTCACGTCGGCGGAGACGGCGCCGGACCTCTCGCCCGACGTTGTGAGCGACAAGACGAGCTTTGAAAAGTACTTGCTACGCCACGGCGCGCGTGTCGCGGCGAACCCGACCGCGCGCACCTCACTGCTCATTGCCACGTCGGCCCGCGCACCGAAGGTGGCCCACTGGATTGCCATGTGCGAGGCGACCACGAGCGACAAGATCAGCAAGACCTACGCCTGCACCGACGTGGTGCACGGCAAGTGGATTTTTGACTGCGTGGCCGCCAAGACGATACTGTCCCTGTCGCCGCGCTACATGCTCTACAGCAGTCCCGCCCTCGCCGGCAGGTTCAGCCTCATGCTGGACCCGTACTGCGACAGCTTCTATGAGGATTGCACGGTCGACTCCCTGCGCTACTCACTCGCAAAGGCCAAGGAGGAGGCCTACACGCTGCTGCACTCTGCGGAGGCGCGGGCCGCGAATGAGGCGCTCCTACAAGAAGGGAAGCGACTCATCCTCCTCTCGCAAAAGCTGTGGCAGATGCGCAAACAGCACCTCGAATGCGAGACGGACCCGGCGCATCCTGCTGGCCTCGATACAGGGAGTGCCGGGCCGTTACCCATCCTAATACCCATCCAGTGGAAAACACCCGCTGTGACTGCATCTACGACGGCGGCGCAAGACATTAACGAGGTGGGCAAGCTCTTTCTGAACCCCAACTCTCTGGCCAAGCAGCTGACGACGCTGTCCGAGCTACAGGAGGCGCGGCGACACGAACAGGAAAGCAAACGGATAAAAACGGAACCCCTCGCCGCCAATGCACAGCAGCAGGAGGGCAGCACGCACAAGGACCGGTACGACAGCCTACCAGCTGTTCCTCAAGATAGCGCGTACGATATTCTGCCCACGACGCATGCGTGGAGTGCACTCCAACTGATAGCCTGTTCGCAGAAGGTCTTGGAAGAGCACGTGTGCATTGCCACCGATTTATCGACCATCTGTACAAACGATGTAGTCCTATTTATGGACCGCTTTGGAAAGTGTTGGCGTTACCAATAGCGGAATCGTAGTGTTATTGCTGCATTATAACGAAAGTTTAAAAAAAAAGATATCGAAGAAAATGTAAAAAAAGAGGAGGGACAACGTTCCTTTATATAATGTATTTTCGACACCTGCGAGAAAGAACGAATGGTATCTCTTCATGTGCGTCTCTTCCCCTCTTATCTAACACGATCACGATGACGTCTTTTTATATATATATATAGTTTCTCTACTTTTACGTTCTTTGGCGACACTATAAAAGTTTTTTGTTTGTTTATTTGCCTTTTCATTTTGTATACACGTCAGTTTATATACGTTGTGACAGCAATACATTTCTTTGTTTTCCTATTCACTTTCGTTTTCTTTTTCTTCTCTCGTTCCAGTGCTGTTTTCTAAACGCTTTCATCTCTTCCCACGATGATCAAGCACCTTTGCGAGGAATGCGAGCTGGCGTGCCACGGCGACGGCATGACGGACATCGAGGACACCAAGGCGCGCCCGGATGACTTCACCTACGCACCCATCTTCCGCCCGCACGACCCGAAGCACGAGGAGTTCGAGTACTACAAGATGGAGGGCAGCGAGCAGTGGGTGAGCGAGGTGGACGTGATGGGCCGCAAGGTGCTGCAGGTGCAGCCGGAGGCGCTGACCGCCGTCGCGCACCAGGCCTTCTCCGACGTGCACCACTACTTTCGCCGCGACCACCTGGAGGGCTGGCGCCACGTGCTGGACGACCCGGAGGCCTCCGACAACGACCGCTACGTCGCGCGGACGCTGCTGCACAACGCGTGTATTGCGAGCGGGCTCATCATGCCCTCCTGCCAGGACACCGGCACGGCCATCGTGCTCGGCAAGCGCGGCGAGCTCTGCTGGACCGGCGGCGAGGACGAGGCGCTGCTGTCCAAGGGCATCTGGGAGTGCTACACCCACCACAACCTGCGCTACAGCCAGACGGCCGCGCTCGACATGTTCAAGGAGTGCAACACGGGCAACAACCTGCCCGCCCAGCTAGATCTCCTGGCCGTCCCCGGCAACGAGTACGAGTTCATGTTCGTCGCCAAGGGCGGCGGCTCGGCCAACAAGTCCTACCTGTACCAGCAGACGAAGGCCCTCCTCAACCCCAAGTCCCCTGCGCGCCTTTGTGCAGGAGAAGCTGAAGACCCTCGGCACCGCGGCCTGCCCGCCGTACCACATCGCCCTCGTCATTGGCGGCACGAGCGCCGAGATGACGATGAAGACGGTGAAGCTGGCCAGCTGCCGCTACTACGACTCGCTGCCCACCACCGGCGACAAGACGGGCCGCGCCTTCCGCGACACGGAGTGGGAGGAGATCGTCATGAGCATCGCGCGGGAGAGCGGCATCGGCGCCCAGTTTGGCGGCAAGTACTTTGCCCACCAGGCCCGCGTGATCCGCCTGCCGCGCCACGGCGCGTCCTGCCCCGTCGGCCTCGGCGTGTCCTGCAGCGCGGACCGCCAGATCCTCGCGCGCATCAACACGGAGGGCGTCTTCATCGAGCGGCTCATCCGCGACCCCGCCGCGTACCTCCCGGACGTCCCCAACGGCGAGATGAGCGCCGAGTCCGTCACGGTGGACCTCGCGCGGCCCATGACGGAGATCCGCAAGCAGCTCAGCCAGTACCCGATCGGCACGCGCCTCATGCTCAACGGCACCCTCATCGTCGCCCGCGACATCGCGCACGCGAAGGTGATGGAGATGCTCGATAACGGCCAGGAGATGCCCGAGTACATGAAGA
Source organism: Strigomonas culicis (assembly GCA_000482145.1). NCBI lineage: Eukaryota > Euglenozoa > Kinetoplastea > Trypanosomatida > Trypanosomatidae > Strigomonas > Strigomonas culicis. The sequence goes on from AUXH01000007.1 coordinate 95,859, forward strand.
CGAGCCCCATCTACTACGCCGGTCCG